>CP139503.1:79649666-79877918 GCA_021014915.2 Artemisia tridentata subsp. tridentata | reverse complement strand
TTAATAATACAAATTGTACTACTATTATCAATATAAATAACAGTGTTTAAGAAATTGTACCCATAATCAAGAAGTTGGTTTTGAAGCCATAGAACTTGACTAGAGCAACTTGCAGCAGCTATATATTTAGCTTCAGTTGTTGAATTTGCTACACTTGTTTGCTTCTTACACTGCCATGAGACAAGTCTACACCCAAGGAATTGACATCCTCCAGTTGTTGACTTTCTGTCCAAGCTAGCACCAGCATAATCACTATCCGAAAATGCTACCAAGTCAAAAGGAGATTCCTTTGAATACCATATACCCAACCTTGGTTGACCTTTGAGATATCTAAACATTCTCTTGACTGCAGTTAAATGAGAAACCTTTGGAGTTACTTGAAATCTTGCACAAACACAAACAAGGAACATGATATCAGGTCTAGATGATGTAAGGTACATCAAAGAGCCTATCATAGATCTGTAAGTGTGTTCATCCACACTCTCTCCATCTTCATCTTTCAGAAGGTGCTTCTCAGAGTCCATTGGTGTGCTTGCTATTTTTGAATCAGCAAATTGAAATTTTCTAAGTATCTCTGCAACATATTTGTCTTGACTAATAAATATGCCTTCAGATGATTGCTTAACTTGCAAACCCAAAAAGAATGTAAGTTCTCCCATAGAACTCATCTAAAAACTTATCATGCATAAGTTTCTCAAACTCTAAACATGTAACACCCCAACCCGGCAAGGGTAGAAGCATCACATTATGGTGACAAATCAAAGCATACATACATATTCACAGCGGAAGCCAATAAACATAATCATGAAATAAACCAAGTCAACACGACTGGAATTCAATACATAAGTCTCAAATGAAAGGGAGAAATAATCCCAAGGAAATACATAACGAAAAAGATCCAATATTCAAAGGCTGAAATAAAAATGGTAAGACTAGGGTAGGACATCATCTAAGGCAAAAGCTCCTCTAACTCTCATCCCAAGCATAAATCCATCTCCCAGCTAGATACCTGCCGCACACGGAAAAGAAAACGTGCGGCTGAGCTTACAAAGCCCAGTGAACAGATACATAATACAACAAAGATAATGAAACAGAAACATAATGAAGCAAAGGGGAATGTCATAAGGTATAACCAATGAAAGAGGAAATAGAATATATATAGGATAGTCATCCACCACGAGCCCATACTCAAAGTCATATCTCAACATCATAATACTCAAAGTCAAGATCTCACAATCAGAGGGGATACCTCTCAGGAAACGAGATAATATGAGGGGTGTCCTCATGTATCAAAAAGGGGTGGAGTGATCAGCTCCCATAAATGTGAAAGGCGTGTATAGCACACATGCACCAGTCACCTCAAAGTCATACTCAAAGTCATAGTTAAATCCACTAAACATACATGCCTAGGATTGCAATCCATACGCCCCCACTCAAAGTCATCTCAAAATCATAATACTCAAAATCATAATGGCCATATCATAATATAAAAGGGGACGGCGTGAGAAATCACTCCCCCACACAGGAGTCATGCCAGTGGTGCATCACAGACATGGCCAGGTTACCTTCCTGGCTAGGAAACAAAAAGGTGGCTCGGGTATCAAACTAAGAGTCAAGTCTCAAGGTCATGCAAACGGTTCATCTCAAAGTCATATCAAAGCATATCTCAAGGTCATGTCAAAAGTGAATCTCAAAGTCATATGAAAAGGTTCATATTAAAAAGGGTTCATAGCAAAGGTTCATAACTCAACATCGAAGCATAGGTGATAAGACACCCTTTCTTAACAAGGGTAGAGTATCCGTACCTTATGTCGAAAGCAAAGTAGAAACAAGCACAGAAATGGGGAAAGATCACAGTCTCTCCTTCTTCACACCTAGAGGAGTAGAAGGGGATTACAAATCATTCTTAATTAACCATCTTTCCATTTTAAGTAACTTTCCCTTTTTAGTAAGTTTCCACTTTTAGAAAGTTTCCATAATTAGAAGGTTTCCATTTTTAGAAATATTTAGTATATGGCTTAATTTGATTAACATTTGCTGGAAAATAAAGTATCTTTATCATATTTACACCTTTGGTCCTCAAGTTTTCATAATTTACATTTTACACCCCTTAGTTACAAAAGTTACACTTTAACCCTTCAATTATTCATAGTTACACATTAGCCCCTTATTTTATCACAATTACTCCATGAACACTTATTTTATCATGTTGTACGAAAGTATCCACAATTATTCATGATTCACACATTTAGTCCTTCTAGTTATCAAAATTACATATTCAGTCCTTAAACTTATAATTTCAACTTTTAATTACTAATAGTTACATGCCAAGCCATTAAATTATCAAAATGACACATAATTCCCTGAATATATTTATTTATTCAAAACAGCCCCAAGTTTCTAGAATTTACAAGTTTGGTCCCTCTATTTTAATAAGGTTACATATTAAGTCCTTAAAATTTACATTAAAATCATTAATTAATAATAATTACATTTTAGCCAAATAAATATCCAAATTTTCACCTTAGTCCCTGAATATCACAATTCGACCACAACTTTTCAGAAATTACAAGTTTAGTCCTTGTATTTAATTAATTTCCATTTCGAATTAACATTTACAATTTAATTCATTTTCTCACAAATTTTACATATAGACCCTCCATTTAATAATTTTTACAGATTATACATGATATATAGAACATGACAAAAATAGCCCAAGAGTTTTAGTATTGACAAAACACACCCTTTCATATTTAATTTCAAATCGGTAAAAACAATATTTAACCAAATGAAACCCTAGCCGACCCCAATCATTGTGCAATCATATCAACATCATTTATATTCATTATTAATCAGATCTAAACTCTTTTTGAACCCTAGTTCCCACGTTAAGTATTTTTGCCCTTATTTTCCTTTTTGCCGATTTCAACATAATTCACCAAAAATGGTTTTAAGCCTCAATAAATCAAATAAGCATTTTTATGGTGTTACATTATGATCATATAGCCCACGAAAATTGTTCACTATTCCAGGAAAAATCGCATGCATGATTTCTTAATTTAATTCGATTTAGGGTTTCTAAGACACAATAATTATCATACGAATTTTATACAATGCATGGACCATTTTTATTATTTTTCTCGTGATGTATACGATCAATAGAGGCTGGGAAAAATACCAGAGAATTTTTAGAACGAGTGGAAGAGTGTTGCACGATTTATGGCTTCTCGGCTAGAACTTTCGAACCACAAGAATTTACCACGGCTTCAAACGGGACCAATTAACCTTGTACACATTTTTCCCAGATCACACATAATGTAAGAACTCCAGGAAAATTAAGAAAAGAATTTTTACACGATCGAATGAATTATTTGGGATTTAATACCTTTCGAATGAAATATAAAGAAGAAAATCGATAGCTCTTGATCTAGGCCTTTACAAATCGACTTGCTATTTTTCCAAGCTCCTTAGTGATGCAATAAACTCCAGAAAATTGTTCTTGGCTTATGGAAGTGATCGAATGAATTTTTGGGAGAGTTTTTGAATTGTCGGCTAGGTGAAATATTAGGGTAAATCAAAATTAATGAATGGGATAACTATAAAGAGGTGATTGCCGAGCCTAAAGGAGGTAAATGAGCAGGAAATTCGGTTCTATTAGCTGGAAATATTAGTTACCATGTTTAGGAATTAAATTGTAATTATCTTGTACCTTTAAATGTATTTTAATTACTTTAATTATGAAATGTTTAACATAATTCGGCCTTACAATATTTTGAGTGAAATAATGCACTTTTGAACTTGTAAAAATATTAGAAGCATGATTCATAATTATTTCACTTGCTTTGCAGTTCGTTTCCAGAGGTTCGGGATGAATTCGGGACTTTATAATGCTTTTATTCATTTATAAATGTTACGGGGGTAATTTGGTAATTTTGCCACTTGTCAAAATGTTAAATGAAATTCTTAAAATTATTTAGGATCATAACTTGTGCATTGCCAGAAGTTTGGAATTTATTTGATACATTATAAGCTTTTAATTAAATTTTAAACTAGCAGGGGCATTTTGGTCTTTTTGCTCATTTTAGATTTTAGGGTTTTACAACTTCTTCCCCTCTAAAAAGAAAAATTTCGTCCCCGAAATTTGCAAAGAATCAGAATGAAACGAATCGGAAACAAAATAGAGACATACCAGAGTCAGAAAACAAAATGAGGATAACTAGCTCGAATAGACTCCTCGGTCTCCCAGGTAGCTTCCCGTTCTGGGTGATTCCGCCAAAGAATCTTAACAAAAGGAATAACTTTACGTCTCATAACTCGCTCTTGGCGATCAAGAACAGCTTCCGGCTCCTCCGGAAGAGACATATCGGGCTGAATCTGATCAAGAGGGTAAGACACCACATGCAGAGGATGATAATTGTATCCCCTCAGAAGAGATACATGAAAGACGTCGTGAACATGTGATAACTGCGGAGGAAGAGCCAAACGATACGAAACTTCTCCGATACGATCCAAAATCTCAAACGGTCCGATGAATCGAGGACTGAGCTTGCCCTTAATTCCAAAACGTTTAACTCCTCGAAACGGCGAAACCTTAAGAAATACCCGATCACCAACGCGGAACTCCAAGTCACGCCTATGCTTGTCAGCGTAACTCTTTTGACGAGCCCTAGCTTCCTTTAACTTCTCCCTAGCAACATCCACTTTCTCAGTAGCAATCTGAACTAACTCCGGTCCCTCAATAACGCGTTCACCTACCTCGTTCCAACAAACCGGAGCCCTACATTTCCGACCATATAACATCTCAAAGGGAGCCATACGAATACTCGCGTGCCAACTGTTGTTATATGCGAACTCTACCAAACACAAATAATCATCCCAGCTACCAGTCCACTCCAAGGCACATGCCCTCAACATGTCCTCTAAAGTCTGAATGGTCCTCTCTGACTGACCATCCGTCTGAGGGTGAAAAGCCGTACTGAACTTAAGGCGCGTATCCCATGCCTTATGCAATCCCTTCCAGAAACGTGACGTAAACCGAGGATCCCTATCTGATATAATAGCCGTAGGCATACCATGAAGCCTAACGATTTCCTGCTGAAATATGTCCGCCAATTTACTAACACTGTAATCCACACGAATAGGGAGGAAGTGAGCAGACTTGGTTAGTCGATCGACGACCACCCAAATCGCATCATGCTTCCTACGAGTAAGAGGTAAACCAGTCACAAAATCCATGGAAATTTCCTCCCATTTCCACTTCGGAATCTCCAATGGTTGAAGCAACCCACTAGCTCTCTGGTGTTCAATCTTGACCTGCTGGCAAGTCAAACACTTAGACACAAACGAAGCCACATCCTGTTTCATGCCATTCCACCAGAAATGTTGCTTGAGGTCCCGGTACATCTTGGTAGAACCAGGATGTATAGTGAAAGGGGAACTATGAGCCTCTGATAGAACAGCCTCCTTAAGCTCAGGATCGTTGGGAACACAGAGACGATCCTCAAACCACACTACACCGGAATCATCAACTCTAAATTCTGATTGCTTGCCGTCCTCAACATTTTGAACTATAGCCCACAGCTCACCATCCTCTTTCTGAGCTTCCTTAATTCGTAGGATAAGATTGGACTCTACCGTAAGGCTAGCCCAATAACCGCCATGACCACTAACACAAAACTCCACATCAAGAAGCTCTAAATCATGCAAAATACGAGGCTCAAACTCCAAACTCGCAATCATACCGGATTTCCTACTCAGAGCATCAGCGACCACATTCGCCTTACCGGGATGATACTGAATATTAGCATCATAATCTTTCAGAAGCTCCAACCAACGCCTCTGCCTCATATTCAACTCTTTCTGGGTGAAGATGTATTTAAGACTCTTATGATCAGTGAAAATGTCACAAGTCTCCCCATACAAATAATGGCGCCAAATCTTTAGCGCGAAAACCACAGCTGCTAACTCTAGATCATGCGTCGGATAGTTCACCTCATAAGGCTTCAACTGCCTTGAAGCATAGGCGATAACCTTACCATGCTGCATCAAAACACATCCTAAACCTTTCTTCGATGCATCGCTATAAATCTGAAAACCGCCGGAACCCGATGGAAGAGTTAAGATAGGTGCCGACACTAAACGCTTCTTCAACTCCTCAAAGCTACTCTCTCGCTCATCAGTCCAAATAAACTTCTCTCCTTTCCTCATTAACTGTGTTAAAGGCAATGCAAGACGTGAAAAGCCCTCAACAAATCTCCGATAATACCCAGCAAGACCCAGGAAACTCCTCACTTCCGTCACATTTGTAGGTCTTGGCCATTTTGTGATAGCCTCAACCTTGGCCGGATCCATCGTGATGCCGTCTGCAGAAACTATGTGACCCAAGAAAGCCACTCGATCCAACCAAAACTCGCACTTCGAAAACTTCGCATACAATTTCTGCTGTCGAAGGATCTCCAGAACTATACTAAGATGTTGCTCGTGCTCCGCCTCGGTTTTAGAGTACACAAGGATATCATCTATGAAGACAATGACGAACTTGTCGAGAAATTCATGGAATACCCGGTTCATTAGGTCCATAAACACAGCAGGAGCATTGGTCAGACCAAAAGGCATAACCAAGAATTCATAGTGACCGTACCGAGTGCGAAAGGCCGTTTTGGGAACATCCTGCTCCCTCACCCTAAGCTGGTGATATCCAGACCTCAGATCAATTTTAGAGAAATGCCTCGCTCCTTGCAACTGATCGAATAAATCATCTATGCGAGGAAGAGGATAGCGGTTACGAATCGTAATGCGATTAAGCTCTCGATAATCAATGCAAAGACGCATGCTCCCATCTTTCTTCTTAACAAACAACACGGGAGCACCCCAAGGAGATACGCTCGGACGAATAAAACCATTTTCCAACAGTTCTTGCAATTGCTCCTTTAATTCCTTTAATTCAATCGGTGCCATGCGGTAAGGAGCTTTAGATATGGGTTCAGCACCCGGAATCAGATCAATGCTAAACTCGACTTCCCTGACAGGAGGAATGCCAGGAAGTTCATCCGGAAATACATCGGCGAAATCGCGCACAGTACGAATACTATCAATGCTAGGAACATCAACAGAGGTATCTTTAATAGAAGCAAGAAAACCAAGACAGCCATGCGAAATCAAAGTCCGGGCTTTCATAGCCGAAATAATCTTTACAGATTTCAGGGGTTGGGAACCAGAATAAACATAATCAGGATGGTGGAGATCACCAAAGATCACCTTACGAGCATAACAATCAATAGTTGCCTTATGAGCAGCTAACCAGTCCATGCCCAGAATGATATCAAAATCAACCATGTCAATGGGAAGAAGGTTCGCAGAACGAACACGATCATCGAAACGGAGAGGGCACTTAACATACTCAACATCAATAATCACATGAGTTTTCATCGGGGTAGCAATAGATATACGATTCATTAATTTTGTGGGTTTAATGTTTATTTTATTTGCAAGTGAAGTGGATATGATAGAATGAGTGGCACCGGTGTCAAATAAAACAAAAACAGCACGATCTCCAATATATAGAAAACCCGTAATAGTACCTGAGGTGCTAGCCGCCTGATCACGAGTCAAAGAATAAACCCGTCCCGAAGTAGGAGCTGTCCTAGAATCAACTTTAGGTTCACCAGCATTCTTCCTAGGGCAGTCCTTGACTTTGTGCTGATTAGATCCACACCAGAAACAAGCACCAGAAGCTTTGTAACACGGACCTGGATGAGACTTCCCACATGAAGCACATGTAGGAGGAGGAGGAAGAATCTCGTCAGCCTTCTTCTGACCTGACGATCCCGACTGCTGATACTGCTGAGAATCCCTGCGCCTGTTATTACCACCCTGACCCTGACGGTCACCACCATACCGACCATAATCCTGACGACCCTGGTTCCTAGAATCCTGTCGCCTATAATCACCACCTCGGTCCTGGCGACCCTGCTGATCACGTCCATGGTCCTGACGACCCCGAAAATCCTGTCTCTGGTCCTGACGACCATGACCCCGAAAATCCTGCCTTTGGTCCTGCCGACCTCGAGAATCTACCCGGTTACCATCCCTATCACGCTTATTAGACACCCTGTCCGCATGCAACAACTCGATGTTACGCGCGGCATCCTGAACACTAGCCACATCATCAAATGGAGTGTTAACGATCCGGTCTAACACCCATTTCTTAAGAGCCCACTTGAAGTAACGAGCCTGACGAACCGAATCCCCAGTAACCTCTGGCCCCACGAAACTAGCCAGACGTAAGAAACGCTGCATGAAATCTCCAGAAGACTCATGGTCACCCTGACGAATAGACCCGTATTCCCTCTCATACCTCAGCTGCTCTGCCATAGGAATGTACTGCTTATAAAACGCCTCAATAAAATCTGCCCACGAACAAGTCTCAGCAAAATCATCCCCTTTGGCCTGAATAAGAGCAGTCCACCAATTCTGAGCATCACCCTCTAGCTTGAATGTGGCCAAACGAGTTTTAAACTCATCAGCACATCCCAGAACACGAAACAACTTCTCGACATGCGTAATCCAGTCCTCCGCTTCATGAGGAGAAGCAGCGGACCTGAAAGAGAGAGGCTTAAGTTTGTTGAACTTCTCGATCCACACATGGATACCAGCTGGAGGAGCAGCGGGTGGAGCAGTGGGTGGAGCACCACCACCACCACCTCCAGAAGGACCAGCCCCATTCCTGATATTATTGGTGACCTCAGTCACCACTCGCGGAAGAGCAGCAGCCACAGCAGCGGCTATCATCTCTTCAAAATTGGGGCCATCCTCCCCATTAGTGTACTGAGTAAAGCGAGTGTTCACCATCTGAATGATCATGAAAAGAGTTAGCAAAACATAAGGGAAAATAGGCACGAAATGGAAGACGAAACAGAAACCTATGCCTACCCAAAGCCTCACCAGTCAAAACTTAAAACCTAAGGGTCAAATCCTATGGTCCACATGTTTCACAGGCCAAAGCTTATGTACGACAGGTCGCAGCCTGGGCTTTGATACCATAATTGTAACACCCCAACCCGGCAAGGGTAGAAGCATCACATTATGGTGACAAATCAAAGCATACATACATATTCACAGCGGAAGCCAATAAACATAATCATGAAATAAACCAAGTCAACACGACTGGAATTCAATACATAAGTCTCAAATGAAAGGGAGAAATAATCCCAAGGAAATACATAACGAAAAAGATCCAATATTCAAAGGCTGAAATAAAAATGGTAAGACTAGGGTAGGACATCATCTAAGGCAAAAGCTCCTCTAACTCTCATCCCAAGCATAAATCCATCTCCCAGCTAGATACCTGCCGCACACGGAAAAGAAAACGTGCGGCTGAGCTTACAAAGCCCAGTGAACAGATACATAATACAACAAAGATAATGAAACAGAAACATAATGAAGCAAAGGGGAATGTCATAAGGTATAACCAATGAAAGAGGAAATAGAATATATATAGGATAGTCATCCACCACGAGCCCATACTCAAAGTCATATCTCAACATCATAATACTCAAAGTCAAGATCTCACAATCAGAGGGGATACCTCTCAGGAAACGAGATAATATGAGGGGTGTCCTCATGTATCAAAAAGGGGTGGAGTGATCAGCTCCCATAAATGTGAAAGGCGTGTATAGCACACATGCACCAGTCACCTCAAAGTCATACTCAAAGTCATAGTTAAATCCACTAAACATACATGCCTAGGATTGCAATCCATACGCCCCCACTCAAAGTCATCTCAAAATCATAATACTCAAAATCATAATGGCCATATCATATTATAAAAGGGGACGGCGTGAGAAATCACTCCCCCACACAGGAGTCATGCCAGTGGTGCATCACAGACATGGCCAGGTTACCTTCCTGGCTAGGAAACAAAAAGGTGGCTCGGGTATCAAACTAAGAGTCAAGTCTCAAGGTCATGCAAACGGTTCATCTCAAAGTCATATCAAAGCATATCTCAAGGTCATGTCAAAAGTGAATCTCAAAGTCATATGAAAAGGTTCATATTAAAAAGGGTTCATAGCAAAGGTTCATAACTCAACATCGAAGCATAGGTGATAAGACACCCTTTCTTAACAAGGGTAGAGTATCCGTACCTTATGTCGCAAGCAAAGTAGAAACAAGCACAGAAATGGGGAAAGATCACAGTCTCTCCTTCTTCACACCTAGAGGAGTAGAAGGGGATTACAAATCATTCTTAATTAACCATCTTTCCATTTTAAGTAACTTTCCCTTTTTAGTAAGTTTCCACTTTTAGAAAGTTTCCATAATTAGAAGGTTTCCATTTTTAGAAATATTTAGTATATGGCTTAATTTGATTAACATTTGCTGGAAAATAAAGTATCTTTATCATATTTACACCTTTGGTCCTCAAGTTTTCATAATTTACATTTTACACCCCTTAGTTACAAAAGTTACACTTTAACCCTTCAATTATTCATAGTTACACATTAGCCCCTTATTTTATCACAATTACTCCATGAACACTTATTTTATCATGTTGTACGAAAGTATCCACAATTATTCATGATTCACACATTTAGTCCTTCTAGTTATCAAAATTACATATTCAGTCCTTAAACTTATAATTTCAACTTTTAATTACTAATAGTTACATGCCAAGCCATTAAATTATCAAAATGACACATAATTCCCTGAATATATTTATTTATTCAAAACAGCCCCAAGTTTCTAGAATTTACAAGTTTGGTCCCTCTATTTTAATAAGGTTACATATTAAGTCCTTAAAATTTACATTAAAATCATTAATTAATAATAATTACATTTTAGCCAAATAAATATCCAAATTTTCACCTTAGTCCCTGAATATCACAATTCGACCACAACTTTTCAGAAATTACAAGTTTAGTCCTTGTATTTTATTAATTTCCATTTCGAATTAACATTTACAATTTAATTCATTTTCTCACAAATTTTACATATAGACCCTCCATTTAATAATTTTTACAGATTATACATGATATATAGAACATGACAAAAATAGCCCAAGAGTTTTAGTATTGACAAAACACACCCTTTCATATTTAATTTCAAATCGGTAAAAACAATATTTAACCAAATGAAACCGTAGCCGACCCCAATCATTGTGCAATCATATCAACATCATTTATATTCATTATTAATCAGATCTAAACTCTTTTTGAACCCTAGTTCCCACGTTAAGTATTTTTGCCCTTATTTTCCTTTTTGCCGATTTCAACATAATTCACCAAAAATGGTTTTAAGCCTCAATAAATCAAATAAGCATTTTTATGGTGTTACATTATGATCATATAGCCCACGAAAATTGTTCACTATTCCAGGAAAAATCGCATGCATGATTTCTTAATTTAATTCGATTTAGGGTTTCTAAGACACAATAATTATCATACGAATTTTATACAATGCATGGACCATTTTTATTATTTTTCTCGTGATGTATACGATCAATAGAGGCTGGGAAAAATACCAGAGAATTTTTAGAACGAGTGGAAGAGTGTTGCACGATTTATGGCTTCTCGGCTAGAACTTTCGAACCACAAGAATTTACCACGGCTTCAAACGGGACCAATTAACCTTGTACACATTTTTCCCAGATCACACATAATGTAAGAACTCCAGGAAAATTAAGAAAAGAATTTTTACACGATCGAATGAATTATTTGGGATTTAATACCTTTCGAATGAAATATAAAGAAGAAAATCGATAGCTCTTGATCTAGGCCTTTACAAATCGACTTGCTATTTTTCCAAGCTCCTTAGTGATGCAATAAACTCCAGAAAATTGTTCTTGGCTTATGGAAGTGATCGAATGAATTTTTGGGAGAGTTTTTGAATTGTCGGCTAGGTGAAATATTAGGGTAAATCAAAATTAATGAATGGGATAACTATAAAGAGGTGATTGCCGAGCCTAAAGGAGGTAAATGAGCAGGAAATTCGGTTCTATTAGCTGGAAATATTAGTTACCATGTTTAGGAATTAAATTGTAATTATCTTGTACCTTTAAATGTATTTTAATTACTTTAATTATGAAATGTTTAACATAATTCGGCCTTATAATATTTTGAGTGAAATAATGCACTTTTGAACTTGTAAAAATATTAGAAGCATGATTCATAATTATTTCACTTGCTTTGCAGTTCGTTTCCAGAGGTTCGGGATGAATTCGGGACTTTATAATGCTTTTATTCATTTATAAATGTTACGGGGGTAATTTGGTAATTTTGCCACTTGTCAAAATGTTAAATGAAATTCTTAAAATTATTTAGGATCATAACTTGTGCATTGCCAGAAGTTTGGAATTTATTTGATACATTATAAGCTTTTAATTAAATTTTAAACTAGCAGGGGCATTTTGGTCTTTTTGCTCATTTTAGATTTTAGGGTTTTACAACTCTAAACACATTTCCTTCCTAGTAGATCCAAAGATAATGTCATCCACATACACCTGCACTAACAGAAGATCCTTCTTGTTCTATTTGATCAAAAGTGTCTGATCTATCTTTCCTCTTTGAAATCCATTTTCTAATAAGTAGGAAGCTAGTGTTCCATACCAAGCTCTTGGTGCCTGATGAAGGCCATATAGAGCTTTCACTACTCTGTACACTTTGTTTGGATGTAATGGATCAATGAAGCCTGTAGGTTGTGAAACATACACCTCTTCTTCAATTGTTCCATATAAAAATGCACTCTTGACATCCATTTGGTAGACTGTGAAGCCTAAAAATGAAGCATAAGATAAAAACAGCCTAATTGCCTCAATCCTTGCTACTTGAGCATAAACCTCATCATAGTCTATTCCTTCTTCTTGTGTGTACCCTTGGGCTACTAATCTAGCCTTATTTCGAATCACTATTCCCCTTTCATCCCTTTTATTCTTAAAAACCCATCTAGTGCCAATTACCTTCACACCTGTAGGTAAATCAACTAGCACCCATACCTTCTGAATCTTGAACTGAAGAAGCTCTTCTTGCATAGCTTCTAACCAGCTTGAATCATCTAAGGCTTTTAGAATGGTCTTTCGTTCAGCTTGTGAGAGAAAACATACAAACAAGCAAGAGTTTGAAAGCTCATACTGTTTTGAAGCATAAAAGGCATCATGAAGCCCTTGTTGGTCTGAAGTCATCAATTGATGTCTTGTCTTCACACCATACTGTACATCTCCAATAACATGTTCCAGGGAGTGGACTTTGTGAATTCTTGTTTGTGGAGTGGAAGGAACTTGATAATTTGATGGAAGATTGTTGAAATCCACCTCATTATCTGAGAATTCTGCTTCTTTTGTTTCTGAAGGGCCAATAGTTGAATGCTCTGTCTCAGCAGTACAAACTACTTTTGAACTGCTAACTTGACTGTCTTGTTTATTAGTTCCATCTTTCTTGCTTTCATCTTCAAAACCTTGTTTAGCTTTGCTAGAAGAAGATTCATCAGTTGTTGAAGTTGATTCCACAATTGTACTTGACTATATTGGCATTATGACATCAGATTGATCCTTTTCTAACTCAGCCTCATTTGTTGCTTGTGAACCTGCAAAATCATTAGTTGCTGCAACAATAGGCACATAATTCATAGAATTGGTTAGATACTCAAGATCAAATAGCCATTTTGGTCCTTGACCTACTACATTGGATTTGTTTTCTAAAAACTCCACATGTAGATTTTCTTCTACTACCTCTGTTCTTGTGTTGTAAACTCTAAATGCTTTGCTATTAAGAGAATATCCAATAAAGAATCCTTCATCTGCTTTACCATAAAATTTTCCTAAATGGTCTAAGGTATTAAGAATGGTCACCTGACATCCAAAAGGTCTAAGAAATCCTATTGCAGGAGTTCTACCATTAAAAAGTTCATATGATGTCTTATTGTGAGGCTGAATAACTAAAACTCTATTTTGGACATAGCAAGCAGTGTTGACTGCCTCTGCCCAAAAGGTTATTGGTAGCTTAGAATCAGCTAACATTGTTCTAGCAGCTTCAATTAGTGTTCTATTCTTTCTCTCAACAACACCATTCTGTTGTGGTGTTCTAGCAACACTAAATTCTCTCCTAATACCTTTTTCTTTACAGAAATCATCCATAACTCTATTCTTAAACTCTGTCCCATTATAACATCTAATGACTTTCACTTTCTTGTCTACTTGGTTTTCTATCTGTGTAATGAAATCCTTAAGGATGCTTGATGTCTCATCCTTAGTAGCTAAAAAGAAAACCCATGTAAATCTGCTATAGTCATCAGTTATAACAAGACAATATTTCTTATGCATTATACTACTTACTGAAGCAGGTCCAAATAAGTCCATATGCAGCATAAACAATGATTGATTGATAAAGTTAAAAATCTTGGGCTTACAAGTGGCTTTGTGTTGTTTGCCTTTTAGACAAGCAATGCATGTTTGATCATTTTCAAATCTTTTGTGAGGTAAACCTCTTACCAAACCATTCTTAACAATTTTATTTATGGTTTTGAAATTAATATGACCAAGCCTTCTATGCCATTTCATTGATTCATCCAATGTGGCCTTTGCAACAAGACAAGTTAAATCCTTTTTGCAAATAATGTTCTTCATATCAACACTGTACATATTGGCCTTTCTAGGAATTCTAAGAAGCACTTGACTTTCATCAGGCATCTTAAAATCTTTAGAGAGAACAAGACATTCAGTTTCAGTGAAAAGGACATTGTTCTTTTTGTCACACATTTGTGAGACACTAAAAAGATTATACTTAAGTTCTTGCACATAGTATACATCTTCAAAATCTAAATTTCCAGTTTTGATTGTACCTTTACCAGAAATTTTGCCACGAACACCCCCTCCAAAGGTAACATATCCTCCATTGAAAGCTTCAAAATCTGAGAGATAAGACATGTTGCCTGGCATGTTTCTTGAACATCCACTATCTAAGTATCCTTGATCCTCTTGATTATCACTTGAATGTTCCTGCACACAAATAAGAGTGTTAGTTTCTTTTGGGGATCCAAGCCATCACTGACTTGGATCTGCCTCTTGCATCAATGTAATTCAATTTTGTAAGGACAATTGATGCAACATTGGATTTTAGAATCCAACATGCTGAGGCCTTAACAGCATTTGCCCTGTTTCCCTTAGCAGCAGGAACTACATGCTTTGTAGTTGAACCCTTTGGTCTCCAAACTTGTTTTTGAACCACTGCTTTTGTTTGAATGGGCCTTAGAACAGTTGTTGGTGCATGTTTGAGAAATGTTTTTGCACCCTTAGCTGTTGATTTTGGGTTAACAGTCTTAAATGGTCTAGCAGTTGAAACTGCTTACCTAGCAGTAGAGACTGCTGTCGAGACTGCTCTGGGTTTTATATTTTTAGACTTAGAGTGAAAATGAGTTTGAGGAGTTTTCCTTTTGAAATTCACTCTATTGTTTTCATAACCAGATACCCAATGGTTACAGAAAGCTGCAAGATGGTCAAAACTACCACATGTGTAACAAGCTTTGTTATAAAAAGCAAAGTCATCACCTAATTGGTTAGACTTGAGGTTGTTCCAATTCCTTTGGTTACCTCTGGGCTTGTTGGTGGTTCTATATTGCTCACAATATCTAACTGGTTGCCTAACATGCTTAATGTTTGATTTAGGCCTATCAGTATTGTGTTTGACTATCTTAGGAACACTTGTTCCTACTTTCTTAACCACTTCAGGTTTAGACATAACCTGTTCTTCTTCATCATCACTATCAGTTGTACAATCCTCAACAACTATAGCATCTCCTTTCTTAACAAAGGATACCTTGTCCTGATGAAGTAAAGTATTATCAAAACTTTTACTTATCTTTTCTACCTCTAGACTCTTACTAGCCTTAGAACCATATTCCATGATTGGTTCTTGAAACTCAGCTAAACCTGTGTGTGCTAGGTCAACACCTGGAGGTGAATGAACACCTCTGTATGGTGGAGGGACAGATTTGTAACCTACACCTGAATTAATCTTATTGTTTACTTGAGCTTCAAAGATCTTATTAATTCCTTCTGAGGCATGAGCTAAAGCATCTACAGTTAAAGTAACATTTTCTTTTTCTCTTTTGTGTTTTGTTAGTGACTCATTCATTATAACAATACACTCATCCTTGAATTCTACATTTCTTTTTAAAGCATTCAAATCATCAGTAAAAGTAGATTCATTCTTTTGAAAATGTTGGATTTGTTTTTCTAGAACTCCTACACATCTCTTATGATTAGCTAAATTATGAAGGGCATCAATTAACTCTTCTCTAAAAGCATCAAATCTCTTTTTAATGTCTTCATAATTTTTAAGATTAGGACATGAATTAGTACAAGTAGAAATGGCATCTACCTCTGAATCAGAAAAGGCCATTAGAGCAAATTCATTGGCCATAAGAGCAGCATTTGGTGGTGCTTCCTCTTGAACAGCCATAGAGCTCCAATCATATCCAATACCATCAATAGCCAGCATAGCCTTTGGCTCTTCCACCAGTACTTCCTTCTTCCTCTCTTGCTTATACCATGTGTTCCTATTATCCTGCTTCCTTGGGCTTCTACATTCTTTAGCAAAGTGTCCAAACCTATGACAGTTAAAACATTCCACTTTCTTCTTATCAAACCCAGCAGTATCATTACCATTTATGGTATTCTGCTTCCCAGTTCTCTGCCAATACTTCTTAGCCCTCATACTAAGTAAGGCAACTTTCCACTTAATATCCATATCTTCCAAATCATAACCATCTACCTGTTCAAGGTCTTCATGATTTAGAGGAGAACCATTAGATTGACTGGTTATAAAGGCATAGAATGTTGGATCTCCAAGTCCTGCAACATCCTTTTGTGAACTAGTAGAAGGACCACCATAAGTAACATTAGAAACACCTTCAACTTCATCTACCTCTTCTGTATGACTAACACTGGGAGTTGATAAAAGTGCCACATTCCTAGAACTAGTACCATAATTTCCACCCCTTTTTAGACTTTGTTCAACAATTTTAAAGTTGTTGAACAAATCATTAAGTTTCATTGTTTCAATTTCTGGTTTGTTCATCCAGACAATAACATGAGTATGGAATTCATCAGGTAGACTTTTCAAGAACTTCATGTTGAGATCTTCCTTCTCTGTCTCAACACCCAACACAGCTAACTGACTGACAAGCTTGTGTAATCTTGAAAACAGCTTATCAAGAGACTCATTACTAAAAGCAGTAAAGTTTTCAAATTGTTGCTTTAGCAATGTCTTTTGTGTTTTCTTGGTAGTTTCATTACCACCAAACCATGCACAAATCTATTCAAAAAGAGTTTTTGCATCAAGATACTTGCTAAAAGATAGCATCTGCTCACCAGGAATGGTCATAAGCAACAAGTTTCTTGCTTTCTGATCATTTCTCTTTTGTATCTTTTCTTCATTTGAAACTGGTCCAGTATTTCTTTTTCTAACTATTTTCCCTTCAATAAGAACATCTGAATAGCCTAGAGTGAAGGAATCACCATACTGAATTATATCCCAAAGAGCATAATCTTGAACCATAAAATATTGCTCAACTCTCATCCTCTATAACTCAAACTCATTCGGTTTGATCATGGGCAACTTTGCAGCAACATTGGTTTGAACATCTTGTACATCCATTTCTGTTTCTTCTAAAAACAACTATATCAGCCTTGCTCTGATACCACTTGTTAGGACCCTAGATACACTATAAGGTGGTTAAACCTTGTCAACTTTGTGTATATGATATGTTGTGTTAATATGATTAAGTGAGCGGAATTCACTCAATCACACTTAGAAGGTTGTGTATGTTATGGAAATGGAATTGTTATGTTTGTTAGTTAGCAATGAACACATAAAGATTATCACCAAACGATTCAATATTATTCAAGAAATAATACGAGTGATCACTATCACTAGGGTTACAAAGACCTTGAATCTTAAGTTTTTCTAACTTGTGTTATATTTGTGTTTGTTCTTATCTAACAGTTATGAGTTCTAAGTATTCGATAATCACTTGTTAGACACATACATATCACTAGACTAAGATCTTCTTTTATAGTCCAAGAAGATCTTTACAATATTGCTAAAAGTCTAGCCGACCTACTTGTTAACTTATCATGAGAGTGTCAGTACATAGGATACAACATGTATCTGTGTACACAACTAGTTAACTAAGCACATGGGGTAAGATATTATCTACCGTATATTGTTGACTTTAGTACACAAATATCTTTTTCAATACTTATCCATCTAGCAGTCTCAACTCAACAGTATCAACTAGCAGTCCCTTCTTTGTACTACCAGTTAGAACGGTTAGTTATAACTTGAGCAGTCCTAAGATATACATCAGCAGTTGGAACTGTTAGAGAATTCTTCTCAGCAGTTGGAACTATTAATACTTGTAATTCTTGATATTTAATCTTCAGAACATTTAATTCCCAACAATCCTCCCCTAAACATGTGAATCCATTTCAACATGTTTCTGAATTAAATTATGGATTGTGAAGATCTTTCAAACACTTCATAGTCAAACCCTTGATCTGAACTTTCTTCTGTTATGTGAGATTGAATATCTTTCTCAGTAGCTCATCTGCTTTCTGATCTTTGACTTTAACAATATCAATACATTGCTCCAATCTTGGACTAAAAGATGGTGCAATTTCCTTGGATGGAGGAATTATAAGAGGCAATGGTGCTGTGTATCTTGGATGCTTGTTTCAACAAGTGAAATCGTCTATCAGCATGCCTTTGAAAGTGATGAAAAAACGTGGTAAACTGAAATTGAAACTTTTCTTCGTTTGACCTAGATAGAACTTTCTCCTTTGGAATGCTTCATCCCTTCTGAATATATATAATACTCCAGAATAAGCTCTATTCTTGTCATTTTCAACCTCCATGTCATCATCTTGTATGCTCTTGTCTTCTCTTCCCTTTTAATTGATTATCTTCCTTTTCTAGGCTATTATTTCCTCCCCTGAGATTGTTACCTCCCCTGAGATACAAATAACTTTTGTTTCCTCCCCTTGTTTGGAAGATCTCACTATGTACCAAAATATATCTTTCCTTATCATCTGATCCATCATTTAGAACTGGTTGTCAGACAATGTTGTACATGAAGCCATCAATTCCTTAAGAGTTTAAGTTTGCTGCCCTCATCACTTCTAGGTGTGTTAACTCCTATGAGAGGTGAATCAGTGGACATTTGACTCATGATCCATCAATGGATGGTTTTTTTTTTGAATCTCTTGAAAATCCTTTTAAGAAACTTTTTGACTTAGCAGTATGTAATTGATTTTATTATGAAAAACCATACTGCTTTCAACCATTTTGAAGGGATCAAGTGTATAACAGACACTTAATCAAAATTTCGGTTTAAAGCAACCTCTGGTTGTGTGAGAACCAATGTTTTCAGTTATAAATAACTGCCTGTGTGCAGATAAACTCATTCAAAGAGTTTTCCTGACAGGGTTTCCAGCTCATAGTAATTGTTACCTCTAACACAAGTGTTAGATTCACTTTTACTAGCTGTTCTTTCTATCAGATGTCCTTAGACTTGCTCATTATACTTGAAAGTATAAAATGATAGAAAGTGAGTTGCATCAGTTACTATCTGATCAACTAAGTCATCAATTCAATGTGAAATTTGATAACCAGGTTTCAAGAAAGAAGTTTTAAGGAGTTTTACATTCCCAAACTCAGTCCATCATAAACCTGTTATGAAAGCAACTGGAATCACTTTTCTTTTGCTTCCATTTCACTTGAAATTTCCTTATTGCTTAAAGTTCATACCTGAAATTGTTAGTCCAAACCAAGAAACAAAATGCATAGCATTTGTCTTATAGCAGTATCAATATATGACCAGCAAAATATGAACTAGCAGTACAAACTGTTCTATTGAACAGTCTCAATTTACAAAGATATCAGTACAACCTTAACATATATAAAAACCACAAAGATTAGAAATTTTAAGGATTAAGCATTCCAATACTTGCTACCAAGTACTGAAACCTTCCAACATCAAAAGCTTTGGTTAGCAGATCTGCAAAATTGAATTCTGAAGCAATCTTAAGTACTTGAATTAATCTTTTCTCATTGCAGTCTCTTATAAAGTGATGTCTAATTTCAATTTGTTTTGTTATGGAAATGGAATTGTTATGTTTGTTAGTTAGCAATGAACACATAAAGATTATTACCAAACGATTCAATATTATTCAAGAAATAATACGAGTGATCACTATCACTAGGTTTACAAAGACCTTGAATCTTAAGTTTTTCTAACTTGTGATATATTTGTGTTTGTTCTTATCTAACAGTTATGAGTTCTAAGTATTCGATAATCACTTGTTAGACACATACATATCACTAGACTAAGATCTTCTTTTATAGTCCAAGAAGATCTTTACAATATTGCTAAAAGTCTAGCCGACCTACTTGTTAACTTATCTTGAGAGTGTTAGTACATAAGATACAACATGTATCTGTGTACACAACTTGTTAACTAAGCACATGGGGTAAAGTATTATCTACCGTATATTGTTGACTTTAGTACACAAATATCTTTTTCAATACTTATCCATCTAGCAGTCTCAACTCAACAGTATCAACTAGCAGTCCCTTCTTTGTACTACCAGTTAGAACGGTTAGTTATAACTTGAGCAGTCCTAAGATATACATCAGTAGTTGGAACTGTTAGAGAATTCTTCTCAGCAGTTGGAACTGTTAATACTTTTAATTCTTGATATTTAATCTTCAGAACATTTAATTCCCAACACCAACAAAGAAGTTGTGTTGATTTCCCCAAGGAGAGATGATTTGTATGTCCTAGACATGTCAACACTCACTCAAAATGGGACTTGTCTGTTCACAAAGGCAAGTGAAACAATCAACTGGCTATGGCACAAAAGACTATCTCATCTTAACTTCAAAAACTGTTAGGAATATAAATATTCATGTGAAAGACTCGGTCACCCTGAGTAGTTATTAGCATTATGTAGCTCGTAGGTTTATTAATATTAGTTTAGTTATCGTAGTATTGTGGAGTTGGGTCGGGTCTTTACCCACTGTCAGCTCACTCCACAGCCCACTCGGGGCACTTATGCTAGTAGTATAAATACCCCTTCCCATGTGTGGGAAGGGTTGGACCTTTCACTTCATCTTAATCTAATCCTTCACTTTCTCTCTCAAGGTTCCACTCTCTCTCTAATTCTCTCACTAGAATATAGCCATAAAACACAAGAACCATACGTGATTGATTTATAAGTATCCTGCAATTGGTATCAAGAGCCTTGGTTTGATCTTTTGGTGTGTGGATATTCGGATTTTTATTGGTTTTTGTGGTTTTTATTTGGTTCGACTAGTTATTGGTGATAACACATTGGTTCAACTTTGTTTGTGGTTAGAATCAATAGTTTCTTGTACTTTCATATTCATAAAAGTCTCTAGTATCATCTCTAGCTAATCCACGGTTCACTTGGTGATTTATTTAGAAGTTTGAAGATTTTTTCTTGCCTGCGATTTGAGTATCGGTAGCATTTTCTTGTTTGCGATTTGTGTTTTGTTGGGAAGAATTGAGTTGCGATTTGGTATACTTTTTCTGCTACGATTTGGCATTTTACTCAAAAAGGGAAAGAAGACAAAATCGCAAGAAAAGGATGTTTTGTCCGGTTGTGAGTTGTGGTTTGACAGTTGCGATTTGGTCTTGTTGCGATTTGACCTTGTTGCGATTTGGGTATTTCTGGTTGCGATTTGACTCTTGCGACTTGGGTAGTTCTGGTTGCGATTTGGGTCTTTCTGGTTGCGATTTGAGCCTGCGATTTGAGGTTGTGACCTACTGCGATTTGATCTTTGCGATTTGAGTCACTGTTGGATAATTGCGATTTGATTAATTGCGAGTTGACAAGCTATGATTTGACTTGTTGCGATTTGACTGATTACGATTTGACCTATTGCGATTTGACGTTGCGAGTTCACACTTGCGATTTGACTTATTGCAATTTGGTTAATAGCGATTTGACTCGTTGCGATTTGACAAAATGTGACTTGACTTGTTGCGATTTGATCAGTTGAAATTTGACTTCTGTGTCTTGAATTTTTGAAGATCAGTATTGCAATTTACTTTTGGTTATTCTTGTCGATTTTACGGTTTCTTTTGTTGATTTTAGAAAATCCCACGAAAGATTCGATTTATCGGTTTAAATCACAAGAGTTGTAAAATCCCGTCTACATCATGGCAAGCACTGCTTCTGATGACATTCTAGCTGCCGGGTCCGATACCCGCCCTCCTATGCTTGATAGGACGGATTATGAATCATGGGCACAAAGAATATGGATTTACTGCTTGGGTAAAGAGAATGGATTTAATATTCTTAAATCCATTGATGAAGGACCTTTTCAGATGGGCACAACTAGAGATGCTGTCACTACCGGTGAGGATGGAACTGTCACTTTTGGAATCGACAGGCCACGTACTTACAATGATCTCAATAAGGAGGAAAAGAAGCGTTATGATGTAGACATTAGAGCTTCTGACATCGTGATTCAAGGACTTCCCAAAGATGTTTACAAGCTCATCAACTTCAACACTGAAGCCAAAGCTGTTTGGGACAATGTTAAAATGCTTCTGGCTGGATCTGAACTGACCAAAGAAGATCGTTAATCACAGTTGTATGATGAGTTTGAGCACTTCAAGATGAATCCTGGGGAAAACATCACTGACTATTATGTGAGATTTCACAAGCTTGTGAATGACATGAGAATCATTAGGATGACAATGCCAAATATCCAACTCAATTATAAGTTTGTGAACAACATGTCACCTGAGTGGGATAGATTTGTTACAGCCGTGAAGCTCAACAAAGGACTGAGAGACATCAATTATGAACAGCTGTATGCTTACTTACAACAACATGAAAAGCATGCTGTCTATGATCGTCAACTAAGGGAAAAACTCAATCCAACAACATCTAATGATTCTTTTGCCTTTGTCTCAAATGTTTAACCGTTCAATCAATCCTCACTTGATCAAGTTTATCACCAGCCCTTTTCATCACAGAATCAGAATCAGACTTCATTTGGCCAATCATCGTTGCACCCACCTTCTGCTATGAACTCCCAACTGGATTCAGGATACTCTCATACTGACAAGATGATTGATAATCTATCCAACCAAGTCTCCTTACTTGTCCAACAGTTCAGAGCAACACTCCATCAAACCAACAACCAACTTCAAACTTCATCAAACCCACGCAATCAAGGAACTGTGGAGGATGGAAGGGTTGTGGTACAGAATGTTCAAGGAATGCAGAATGTGAATCAAAGGAACATTGGTCGGGGTAATGTGCAGAACAGAGTTGGGAATGCCAATCAGGGATAGGGAAGGCAACCCAAGTGCTACAACTGTGGTGGACTTGGACACATAGCAAGGAACTGCACTCAACTAAAGCGTCCACAGAACTCTGACTACTTCAAAGATAAGATGCTGTTGATGCAAGCTCAAGATAATCGAGCAGCTTTGGATGAAGAGGAGCTATTGTTTCTTGCTGGTGATGGGGGGAACACGTTTGATGCTGATGTGGATGATCAACCAGTCCAGGACTTGGCACTTAATGCTCCCAACATCTTCCAAGCTGATGACTGCGAAGCTGTTGACTCAGATGTTGATGATGAACCAACTGCTCAAACCATCTTCATGGCTAATCTATCTTCTGTAGTCTCATCACCTCAACAAGCTGGTCCTTCCAATGCATCTGTCATATCTGAGGTACTAAAGCTTTATGACACATATAACATGGTAGATGAACAGAAGATTCCTAATAAGGTACAACAGACAGATGTTGTTGAATCAGATACTGTTGATATGGAAAATAGTAATATTATTCCATATGAACAATATGTGAATCACAACAACGTGTCTGATGTACCAAGTTGTGCATCCTCTGTTGTAGATAATGCTTGTGAGTTTCATGAAAACACTGTGTTTGTCCCTGATGACACATTGACCACTATACTTAACATCTATAAAGATCAGGTGGCCATATATGAACAACATGCAAAATTTGAGCTAACTGAACGTGAGCAGAAAATGGATTGTCAAATGTGTACATTCATAACAAAATGTAATTTAAGGGAAGAAATATTAAAAAAAGAGTTATATTCTTTACAAAAACAACTGGATCAGACTGTTAAACAAAAACAGGAGATTCTAAAAAGTGTTAATACACTACAACAAGATTTCAAAGAAAAAGAAACAAAACTCTTAAATGATTTTTCCAGACTTAAAACGTTAAAGAATAAAATTGAAAACAAGTTATACACACAAGACCAAACCAGACAAACTGCTCAAATGATTCAAAAGCATAAAAAGTTATGTGATAAACATAGTGAACATAATGTAGGTGAACATAAATTAGCTTTCCTTAGGAGTGCTAAAGTAGCCCAACCTGCATTATATGATGGAAATGAACTGCTTAAGCCTGGTCATGCCCCCCTGATGTGTCATCACTTGAAGAGAGTAATGAGATAGAAGTAACAAATAGAGAAAGATTGGCTGAAAAAATGAAGGATCCCAAATGTATAGCCAATCGAATCATAATCAAGCCCCATGATTACTATAAGGAAAATCGATTGTCTGTCTTTGCACCTCAAACTAAGTTGACGCCTGAACACATATTTTGGTCTTTGGACATTGAAAAGAGAAAGGCCGATGAACTTAAAGCCAAAACTCCTCCCCTTAGAAAAATTGCAGCTGCAACGGTGTATCCTCCCAATACACCCAAGCACTTAGTTCCTTTGACTCTTCCCACAGAATGTAAAACTCTAATTAGCATATACGTTCTTTGTCAACTATTTGCTGATTTTTATAAAACATGTAAGAAGAGAATTACACCAACGGGAATTACTGAAGGGGAAAGGCGAACAAACAAAACGGTGCTACTTAACTGAGGTTATTCCATTCTTTAAACTCCTTAAGGAACATTTTGAGGGCATGCAAAAACCCTTAAAACTGAAGTAAAAGAGATGAAAGAAGTGTTTAAAGATATGGAAAATGTGGGGAAACAAAATGCTATTGATCTTAAAAGCTATGAGATTGAAAGAAAGAATATTCTCATCACCAATGAGAATTTGATTGCTAGATTATTGCTCAGGACGTATTTTATACTGCTACTGATTCTACATTAACTGCTTGTCAATTTCATGAATTGTCTATTGCATTGAATGTTACCCAGAATCGTGTTGTTGAGCTTGAGGGGGAGAATTTGAAATTGCATGAAAAAATTCAAAATGATGACCATGATAACATGGTTAGGCGTTTTTCAAAACTAGAGATTGATAATCTTAATTTGCAATTAAAGTATCAACATTTAGAAGAAAGAATTAAAATCTCAAATGCCAAGACATCTTTGGATGCTCCTGAATTTGATGCATATTTTGAATTAAACAAACGAGATGAAAAAATTCAAGCTCAAACTAACACGATTCGACAATTGAGGACCCAAATTGCCCAATTAAAATCGAATAAGAGTGATGTGATTGGCACCCATAAACCGTCGTCTTCAGATTCTCAGAATTTTCACTATCATGATACCATCAATAAATTACAATATGTAAATGATTGTTTTTAAGCTGAAAATTCAAAAATCAAATAGCATTACAAAGAGTTATATGATTCGATTAAAGTCACGCATAACAATCACAATGAAAAGATAACTTCTTTGCTAAATGAGATTGAGGATCTAAAGACTCTGGTGAAAGGGAAAATGCCAATTATCACTAGTGATAATGTTGTTCCAAAGGTTTCTTCTTTTAGAAAATATGCAATTGATGCTGTGACTATCCCGCTTCCTCTTAGAAACAATAGGTCAGCTCATCAAGTTTATCTCACTCATCTTAAGAATAGTCTTGACATTCTTCGTGAGACCGCATAAGAGGATAGGATAGAGAAACCACAAGATAGTGCAGTTGTAGATGCATGCTTCCTCACTAAACGATCTCAGGAACTCTTAGAATATGTTATTGGCACATGTCCTAAGATTGATAACAAGCGAGATAAGTTTATTGCATCTTCATCAATGACTAAGAACAAGCAAATTACCTTTGATGTACCACTGAAAACATCTGAACCCAGCACATCAAAACCGGAAAAACAAATGGCAGTGAAACAAACTAATGTTCCCATCATTGCTTCTACAGGAGTGAACAGTGACACCAAAGCTAGCGGGTCAAAGCCTAGTCGCAATACAAGGAAAGATAGGACTGCGCCGGCTAAGAGTGCTCATGAGAAGAAAGTAGAAGCCCACCATAGGAACAATAAGTTTGCTTTGAACAAAATGAATCATGTTGATTCTAGTATTAGCTTTAAGTGTACTGTAATTAATTCGAATTCTAATGCTGTCTACAAAACATATAATAAATGCTTAATTTCTGGTAATCATGATGATTGTGTTGTGTTATTTTTGATGTCTCCTAAACGATCCCCTGTTAAGCATGTTAGGAAACCTGAAATGAATAAGCAAATTTGGAAAGCAACAGAAAAAATGTTTGCTCATGTTGGTTATCAATGGAGGCCCACTGGAAGAAAATTCACGTTAGGAGATCAGTGCCCCTTAACTAGAATGACTAATCAGAAAATAGTGACTGTTAAGGAATGGAAGCCAACTGGTCGAATTTTCCCTTTAGTGACACAATGCCCTGTAACTAGGTCAATTGCTGCTACTAGTGATGTTTCCACTATGAATACCATGACATCTATGAATCCTGTTGTTCCAGAGTTTGTGTGTGCTAACCAAACGGACCCCAGTTGCACGTGGGGCTCCACCTTTTTCAGTTATCCATCATTGTCTGTTTTCAAATGCAGGTCGTACAAATCGTCCTTTGGTATTTGGACTCAGGCTGCTCAAAACATATGACCGGGGATTGCTCACGGCTTAAGAATTTCGTGAAAAAGTTTATCGGGACAGTTTGATTCGGGAACAACCATTTTGGGGCAATTATGGGTTATGGAGATTACGTTTTTGGTGATAGTGTAATTTCTCGGGTATACTACGTGGAAGGACTTGGGCACAATTTGTTTTCTGTTGGTCAATTTTGTGATTCCGATCTTGAAGTTGCTTTCAGAAAACACACATGTTTCGTCAGAGAGTTGGATGGTATTGATCTTCTTAAAGGCAGTCGTGGGACTAATCTATACACCATCTCTATTGAAGAAATGATGAGGTCCTCTCCTATTTGCTTGCTTTCAAAGGCCTCCAAGACCAAATCTTGGATTTGGCACCGTCCTTTAAATCACTTAAACTTCGGCACCATAAATGACCTTTCTCGCAAGGATCTTGTACGAGGCATGCCCAGATTAAAGTTTGAGAAAGATCATCTTTGTTCTGCCTGTCAACGAGGCAAAAGCAAGAAACATACTCACAAACCCAAAACTGTCAATACCATTATGGAAGCTCTTCACACCCTTCACATGGATCTGTGCGGACCAATGAGAGTTCAAAGTATTAATGGGAAGAAGTATATTCTTATGGTGGTCGATGACTACTCTCGGTTTACATGGGTAAAGTTTTTGAGAACCAAGGACGAAACTCCAGAGGTTATCATCAAACTTATCAAACAGCTGCAAGTGAGACTCAACAAAACTGTCAGAATCATCCGTAGAGACAATGGAACTGAGTTTGTTAACCAATAACTCAGTCAATTTTATGAAAGTATTGGCATAACTCACCAGAAAAGTATTCCACGCACTCCTCAGCAGAACGGCGTTGTTGAAAGAAGAAATCGTACTCTTGTGGAAGCTGCACGAACCATGCTAATATTTTCCAAGGAACCAATGTTTCTTTGGGCAGAAGCAATTGCTACAGCATGTTACACCCAAAACCGATCCCTGATACATGCTATTCACAACAAAACTCCCTATGAGCTGATACATGGCAAGAAACCAGATCTTTCCTTTCTTTGTGTGTTCGGTGCACTGTGCTATCTGACAAATGATAGTCAAGATCTGGGAAAGCTAAATGCTAAAGCAGACGTTGGTTTCTTCGTTGAGTATGCACCAGATCGCAAGGGATACATAATCTGCAACAAACAAAGCCGACAAATCATGGAAACTATTCACGTGACATTCGATGAGCTGACTGAGCAAATGGCTCCTGGACAAACTAGTTTTGGACCCGCTCCTAACCTTTTGTCACCTGGACCAATCAGTTCAGGTCTTATACAGAATCCCACTCATACAGTTCCTTTTGTACCACCTACCAGTGAAGAGTTGAAGAAGTTGTTTGATCCGATGTTTGATGAATACTTTGAGCCACCAACTGTTGATACTACAATGGAAGCTCCACTTGTACCTCCAGTTGCTGATGCTCTAATTCAACAAAATTCAGAGGGTCCATCTGTATCTGTCTCAATCAGTCAAGATGCACCATCTGCCAGTCACTCACCATCATCATCAAATATTCAATCTCCTTTGGTACAGCAAGGCTCTGCAGTAGACAATTCTTTTGAAGTAAATCCTTTTGCTCCTGCTGATGATGTTCCATTCGAGAATATATTTGCTCCTGAATCTTCTACATAGACATTTTCTTCAGGGGATCTTAACGCGGCAACATCAGTTCACTACCCTCAACCACATGATCATCTCCGAAAATGGACTAATGATCATCCGATTGACAACATCATTGGAAATCCTTCTCGTCCGGTATCTACATGAAAGTAACTTGCCACTGATACATTGTGGTGTTTCTTTAACTCCGTACTATCCAAAGTCGAACCCAAAGATTTCAAAGATGCTTTGTCTAAAGACTGCTGGTTTGAGGCAATGCAAGATGAAATTCATGAGTTTGATCGACTTGAAGTATGGGAATTAGTGCCTCCTCCAGATTGTGCAATGATTATCGCTCTAAAGTGGATCTTCAAAGTGAAACTTGATGAGCATGGTGATGTTTTGAAGAACAAGGCATGGCTTGTTGCTAAGGGGTATCGTCAAGAAGAGGGCATAGATTTGAAAGAATCATTTGCACCGGTTGCTCGAATTGAAGCCATTAGAATCTTCCTCGCTAATGCTGCCAGTCAGAATATGACAGTCTACCAAATGGATGTAAAAACAACATTCTTAAATGGTGATTTAAAAGAAGAAGTCTATGTTAGTCAACCTAAAGGATTTGTGGACCCTGATCGTCCTACTCACGTCTATCGCTTGAAGAAGGCCCTATATGGCTTAAAGCAGGCACCTAGGGCGTGGTATGATACTTTGTCTAAGCTTCTTCTGGCAAACAGATTCTCCAAAGGTGTTGTTGATCCTACACTTTTCACTAGGAAAACGGGCAAACATCTACTTCATGTTCAGATCTACGTAGATGACATTATCTTTGCCTCCTCTGATCCTAGTGAATGTGATCAGTTTTCTAAAGAGATGAGTTCTAAGTTCCAAATGTCGATGATGGGACAAATGTCATTCTTCTTAGGTTTACAAATCTCTCAAAGTCTCAGAGGCATCTTCATCAATCAATCTAAGTATGCAAATGAAATATTGAAGAAATTTGGATTTGATTCAAGTAATCCTGTTGACACTCCTATGGTTGAGAGATCGAAGTTGGATGAAGACCTCTCTGGGATCCCAGTTGATCAAACTAAGTTTCGAAGCATGATTGGATCCCTAATGTATCTCACTGCTAGTAGGCCAGATCTCCTATTCGTAGTATGCATGTGTGCTCGGTACCAGTCCAAGCCCACCAAAAAGCATCTGGAAGCGGTAAAATGGGTCTTTAGATACCTTCAAGGGACTATTCACATGGGTCTCTGGTATCCTAAGGACACCGCCATGGTACTCACGGTTTATGCAGATGCAGACCATGTGGGGTGTCAAGATACTCGTCGAAGCACGTCGGGAGGTGCTCAGTTTCTTAGGGAAAATTTGGTTATCTGGTCGTCTAAAAGGCAATTGAGTACATCTATATCTTCCACAGAGGCTGAATACATTGCCATGTCTGCGTGCTGTGCTCAAATCCTTTGGATGAGATCACAACTATCGGACTATGGTTTAGCATACAACAAGATTCCTCTGTATTCTGATAACAAAAGTGCTATTGCTCTTTGCTGCAACAATGTCCAAGACTCCCGATCAAAGCACATCGAAATCCGGCATCACTTCATAAGGGAACAGGTTGAGAAAGGGGTTGTTGAACTTTACTTCGTGAGGACAGAGTTTCAGTTGGCTGATATCTTCACTAAGGCACTTCCGAGAGAACGGTTCCAAATTATTCTCCCGCCACTTGGCATGAAGAGTTTGACACCAGAAACCCTCAAGTGTCATCAAGAAGAAAAAGAGGAGTAAAGGGTTTGCTTCACATATCCTTGTATATATCTTAAACCAAAAAGAAAATAGAAAAATATAAAACATATAAAAACCATAAAAATCAGAAAAACACAAAAATACCAAAAATAGTTCTTCTAGGCATGTCTTCTATTTATCGATAACATGACCACTTAGGGTTTATATCGTAACTTAATTTAATTAAATGACCACTTAGGTTTTAGCCAATTTTAGAAGCCACATTAAACATCTTCCCAACTTAATTCAAGTCTGAAACAAACGCACTCCCGTATATTTACACACATCCGAACACACACCTACATATGTCGACACACACTCTTTTATTAAGGAGCTTAAAACAGACATCACAATTACACACATATTCCGCCTTCGACCCTATTCACACGACACCCCATTTATGTACACACCGCCCCACATTTTACACAGCCATATTTAATATAAGCTCCTATATGAATTTAATATAACACAACTTTGAGACACACCATGAATTCTTGTCAGACACGAAATACGAATTATGCATGCATCACAAGTTTCACTCTTTTTAATCTCTGATTCACAAATAACTATGGACGAGTCTTAGACTAATCAAAGCACCACGACACACACTAGTATCAAGGAATAAACACATACAATGCATACATGAACCCCACACTCACACCAGATTATACACTTGATACAGGTTTTACGATACCCACATGCATGCAAACTCACGCTACATGCACACACACTCATATATACATTTTACTTTTGTTTTAGTAGCCCACAAGAAATAACACCATACTAACAAATATACAAGCACAAACTACACATCAGGTTCCATTTAAAACCCTTTTAGATTGACTCAAACTCAACCAGAAAACCTTAGTTTCACCCATGTATTCGACCTACTTGAATGCATCTTGACTCGACCATTTTAACACACGCCAACTCCTTTTGTTCCCAGCCACATCGACATATAAAACAACAACCCATAAGCCCTCGTTTTACCTCATCACTTCGACTCATACGTAGACAAAAGCCCATGTATGAACACCCCCATTTCACAGTCGTATCTGCTGCGTAGACAGACCCTAACTTTATCCTTATTCGACCCATTTAAAAAAATTACTCGAGACACTAGCAGCCATACCACACAAAACGCGATCATAGTAACATATTTATCACAGTTTACACTCACACGAACGCCACACAAACTGCCCACACATAGAGGGTTAACGTGTCCAAAACCACACGAGCTTCGCATCAAACTCACACTTCAACACACTTTCATTCACGTAAATATGCATGTATGTTCTTATTCATTTTACATCAATATGTATATCAAAACGCATTTGAAAACTTCGAAACAAAATAGAGGTCGACCCATCACAGCCTCATGATTTTATGTGGCCTATGTATATGTTTTATTCATTTATAGTTTTAACGAAACTAACGATTAGATTCACATGTTATAAACGTATATATATAGGTTTCATATTTTGAAGGAGAACACAAGGACGATTATCAGAGATACCTCTTACGACGATAGATCGAAACTGAAAACACGAACATGATCACAGGATTCCGCGAGGCACGACCGAACCCAAAACCTACAGCTTATAACACACGATCAATGACCCTCACGAACAAGAGAACAAGGCACGTCTAACACTACTTTGAAGCTTCACAAAAACCTCCTCTTTGGTTGCCTTGGATCAAACAGCAGAAGAACAAAAAGAGCAGCAGCAGTTCGAAACTTTGGAATGGTTTTTTTTAGGGTTTGTGCTTTGTGAGAAATTATGGCAATGATATAAAAAAATATGGTGCATGAATCGGTTTTGGTAAAACCGTGTGATGGGGATCACATTTTTGGTAAATTGTTTAATGATGGGCTTGATTTTGGGTCATATAATGATAATATATTTTGCTTTAAAAGATACATGCAAATTCGGTTATGATATCTCATTTTTGATATTGCAAGCTTTTGTCTTAGTGGTATTTAATATAAGACATATTAAATGTGTCTTGTCAGCTAAGTGATTGTCGATTCCAACGTGTGTTTGCCGCGAAAAAAAATACCGACATATGACCAATCTATTAATTTCTAATGAGAGACTTATTACATAGAATAGGTGTGACATTTATTTAATTAAATGTGTGCCATTGTTTTATTTGCTCAAACATTAACGTTAAACATTTAGTGTGTACTCGGGATTTAAATGTCTTAAAGTTCTAAACGTTATTTTTTTAATTTGAGATCGAAGGGCATTTTGGGTAATTTACGTATTCGGAAATTTGAGATCGAAGGGCATTTAATTTGAGATTGAAGTGAAACGGAACGGAAATCATAACGGACCATGAACGGAAATGTGAAATGGCTAGTTTCTCATGACTCGATCTTATCAGTCCAAAACAGCTTCGGTTCCTCAGAACAGACATACCATACTGAATCCGAATCAAAAGGATAATATTCCAAACGTAACAGATGATAACCATATTCTCTCGGAAGAGGTACAGGGAATATGTAGGATTTGACGGATATGCCGTCCATAGAATTTGATTAGATAATTCAGATGAGAACGCACAGAAAACAGATTGTTCGATAACATCAACCGGCAGAAAGCTCTACAACAGAACCTAAGATAGTTATCAGAAGTACAGAGATCAGCGGAACATGTGATGAGAATCCAGACGTATCAAATCGCAAAACGGTGAAAGCAGATTACGCGTATAGGTAGAATGAATCCTAAAGTCTCAATCAGATATCAGAAATTCTAAGGTTTCTAAGGCACTCCTCGAAATATCCTATGATCACAATGAGGGTACGTATTATCACGTTAGCTACTCGTCATAATACCAGCATCATATGAGTATACCTTCATGATGGTCATACTTTATCTCAAGTCGTGAATAAGCATCTATCAACCACCTAACAGTCCATTCTACATCCTAGGGTTGGTCCGAGTCGGTCATCATTACGAATTCAAAATCAGGGAAACAGATCGTACAAATAACGTAACGGAATTAGTAAGCATCAAAGAAGTACGTCGTCCAAAGCGTCAGGTCTTTCACAATACATCAAAATTCTCATGACAAAACCGTCATCCAACATACGCAGAAAGAACACTAAACGGAAATACTAATGGAGAACTCAAATCATTCAAAGGATCTTATCATCAGGTAGCGGAAATTTAAGTAGGTTGAGAGGAAATGAATTACGTCATCCATAGCTTCATCCTTCACAGAATCAACTCTTCCAAACACAAACGTTCGCTTCAAAATTTTCATCCATCCAAGTACATGATCTTAAACCTCTTCCAATTCCAAGCAATCTGCCTACGTCCGTCCATATGGTCATTGGGTGAGAAGGAATGATAAACTTGAGTCTGGTCCCTCAAGCCTTCGGCACTTCTTCTTGGAACACTGTGGTGTGGTAACGTGAATCTCTGACATGGTCACTGTGCATCTTCCATTCGCAAGTCTGCTTCTGCTCTCAATTCATCTTAGTACAACTAAAATGAATAGAGAAGCAAGACTGCGTGTCTTAAACAGGTCTTCCAGCACAGTTCAAAATTCACCACCTCAAACTGCTGTCATCACAGGATACGTGGTAGTGGTAGCCAAAAGTTTAGCAATCAAAAATCATGGTAGGGAGTTCAAAATGGGTTCAAACACCAAAGGTGAGACATAGGAGGATAGTTGTCAATATTGATTTATCAATCAACCTATCCTTTATCAGAATAAAATCAAAGTTAACTATCCAAGGAAAAACAGATCGACAAAGCAAATCTTATCATTCAAAAGTGAGAGGAAAACATTCTTATACTCGTGGTTAAAACACCACCAGACTTCTCATGGGAACAAAGATGTTTAAGACGAACTCAAATAGTGTCAGAAGATTCATGGATGATTATCTGAAGCAAGAAACAACTAACAAAATGCATCAAGTATCTCATCGTCATGGGGATTCTCAGAATGCCCAAAGAGGTATCAAAATGATTAACAAAAGAATTAGAGTTCGGAGTCAGAATTTCAAAATAAGGTTCAAATAGTGTTAGGCAAATTCTATGCAATTTCCAATGATTCCAAGATTTAAATGGGTTTCAGATTTTAGGTGGTGCAAAGCGTGAGTTTTCAATTTCCAAAAGTGATCTCAACAAGCAGGGCACGAATCAGAGTGATGCGGAAGCAATGATACTTAACCAAAAGCCTTATAGTCTACCCATTCCTCACTGGTCAGAACTTAAGTTCCTATAGGGAAATCCTAAAGCAATTCTTACAGGTTATCTTATGAGCGCCTACAGTGGAAACCTAGTGGTCCAAACTTCACAGGTCAAGGGTAATTGTATTACGAGTCGCAGCCTGTCTCTCTGATACCATTTTGTAACACCCCAACTCGGCAAGGGTTAAGATGTCACGATAATGGTTTCATATCAGATTAAAACAAAGCATACATCTATAGTAATACAAGAAATATCAAAGGTTACAAATGAAATACTGAAATTACAAGGTTACAAATGAAACTTTCGATAAATACTAATTCTAAAACATAATAACTTCTAATCAACTCTAATCCAGATGACTATCAAGGTCTTCTAAGTCCAAGGTATTCTCCACTCATTCCCAGCTTCCTACTAAAACCTGCCGCAGGAAAAGAAATGCGGCTGAGCTACGAGAGCTCAGTGAACAGATACATAAACAAAGTAATGATAACGAAACAGAAATAAGATATGGTGCAATGGGGAAATATCATAAGGTATAACAATGAGAAAGTATAAGGAATAGGATAGGATAGTAATCCACCATGAGCCCAGACAAATCAAATGTAGTAACCATATCTTCATAATCATATAGAGGGGAGACCTCTCAGATAATCAGATAATATGAGGGGTGTCCTCATTCTTCAAATTGGAGTGATCAGCTCCCAGATATATGTGAAGGGCATGTATTGCACATAGTACCAATCACCAGACAATAATAATCATATATAGATAATCCACTAAACAAAACAGATCTAGGATGCATCCATACGCCCCTGCAGACAAATAGTGGCCATATATATACTTGAGCTCATAACAGATAACAGATAAGGGACGGTGTGGAACATCACTCAACCACACTAGAGTCATGCCATTGGTGCATCAATGACATGGCCATGTTACCTTCATGGCTAGGGTCACAAATTTTGGCTCGGGTATCAAACTAAGAGTCAGATATCAAATCAAATCAGAATGTCATATCCAAAGGTCCATAACAGATGATTCATAACAGATGGTTCATAATCAAATATTTCAGAAGTAATATCAAAGGTCCAAATCAGAGTTTATCAGATGAAGGTTTACAAAGCAAAGTATCATGGAAAAGGTTCACAACAAAAGGGTACATAGCAATGGCTTCGGGAATCTTAAACGAATCAGAATTCAAAGTCAAAATCAAGGGAATAAGACACCCTTACTAAAAAAGGGCAGAGTATCTGTACCTTATACCGCAAGTGAAAACACAACAGAAATATAAAGGTCGGAAGCAAACTCCATCTTCAGCGAATCTACACGAATTCATGACTGTCTTATTAATAGTTTATTTAATTCAGATTACTTATTTTAGTCGGCTTTCCATTTTTAATAACTTTCCATATTTAGTAACTTCCCTTTTTTTAAAATAGTAAGTTCCATACTTTAAGGTTATAAATGATACTTAAGTAAACCTAACAGCTTAATATGACAATTTTGTAGTTTAGGGTTTATTATGCCAATTAGCAAAGTTGAGGGTTAAATGTGTAACTTATCAAAGTTTAGGGTTTATATCGTAACTTAATTTAATTAAATGACCACTTAGGTTTTAGCCAATTTTAGAAGCCACATTAAACATCTTCCCAGCTTAATTCAAGTCTGAAACAAATGCACTCCCGTACGTTTACACACATCCGAACACACACCTACACATGTCGACATACACTCTCTTATTAAGGAGCTTACAACAGACATCACAATTACACACATATTCTGCCTTCGACCCTATTCACACGACACCCCATTTATGTACACACCGCCCCACATTTTACACAGCCATATTTAGTATAAGCTCCTATATGAATTTAATATAACACAACTTTGAGACACACCATGAATTCTTGTCAGATACAAAATACGAATTATGCATGCATCACAAGTTTCACTCTTTTTAATCTCTGATTCACAAATAACTATGGACGAGTCTTAGACTGATCAAAGCACCACGACACACACTAGTATCAAAGCATAAACACACACAATGCATACATGAACTCCACACTCACATCAGATTATACACTCGATACAGGTTTTACGATACCCACATGCATGCAAACTCACGCTACATGCACACACACTCATATATACATTTTACTTTTGTTTTAGTAGCCCACAAGAAATAACACTATACTAACACATATACAAGCACAGACTACACATCAGGCTCCATTTAAAACCCTTTTAGATCGACTCAAACTCAACCAGAAAACCTTAGTTTCACCCATGTATTCGACCTACTTGAATGCATCTTGACTCGACCATTTTAACACACGCCAACTCCCTTTGTTCCCAGCCACATCGACATATAAAACAACAACCCATAAGCCCTCATTTTACCTCATCACTTCGACTCATACGTAGATAAAAACCCATGTATGAACACCCCCATTTCACAGTCATATCTGCTGCCTAGACAGACCCTAACTCTATCCTTATTCAACCCATTAAAAAAAATTACTCGAGACACTAGCAGCCACACCATACAAAACGCGATCATAGTAACATACTTATCATAGTTTACACTCACATGAACGCCAAACAAACTGCCCACACATAGAGGGTTAACGAGTCCAAAACCACACGAGCTTCGCATCAAACTCACACTTCAACACACTTTCATTCACGTAAATATGCATGTATGTTCTTATTCATTTTACATCAATATGTATATCAAAACGCATTCGAAAACTTCGAAACAAAATAGAGGTCGACCCATCACAGCCTCGTGATTTTATGTGGCCTATGTATATATGTTATTCATTTATAGTTTTAACGAAACTAACGATTAGATTCACATGTTATAAATGAATATATATAGGTTTCATATTTTGAAGGAGAACACAAGGACGATTATCAGAGATACCTCTTACGATGATAGATCGAAACTAAAAACACGAACATGATCACAGGATTCCGCGAGGCACGACCGAACCCAAAACCTACAGCCTATAACACACGATCAATGACCCTCACGAACAAGAGAACAAGGCACGTCTAACACTACTTTGAAGCTTCACAAAAACCTCCTCTTTGGTTGCCTTGGATCAAACAGCAGAAGAACAAAAAGAGCAGCAGCAGTTCGAAACTTTGGAATGGTTTTTTTTTTTAGGGTTTGTGCTTTGTGAGAAATTATGGCAATGATATAAAAAAATATGGTGCATGAATCGGTTTTGGTAAAACCGTGTGATGGGGATCACATTTTTGGTAAATTGTTTAATGATGGGCTTGATTTTGGGTCATATAATGATAATATATTTTGCTTTAAAAGATACATGCAAATTCGGTTATGATATCTCATTTTTGATATTGCAAGCTTTTGTCTTAGTGGTATTTAATATAAGACATATTAAATGTGTCTTGTCAGCTAAGTGATTGTCGATTCCAACGTGTGTTTGCCGTGAAAAAAAAATACCGACATATGACCAATCTATTAATTTCTAATGAGAGACTTATTACATAGAATAGGTGTGACATTTATTTAATTAAATGTGTGCCATTGTTTTATTTGCTCAAACATTAACGTTAAACATTTAGTGTGTACTCGGGATTTAAATGTCTTAAAGTTCTAAACGTTATTTTTTTAATTTGAGATCGAAGGGCATTTTGGGTAATTTACGTATTCGGAAATTATGGGTTTTACACTTTATATTATTAGGTCGTGCCGAGTCCGTTGTGCTATGACGTTCTAGTTGTTGTGTGCTATACTACCCTTGAGTTGTTGTGTTGTGCACCGCTTGGTTAAGGTGAGTTCTAGTAGCCCCTTTTTCATTATGGTTTCCTTGGGGGAAAATGGTACTCAAATGATATTTTAACTGTTTTCATGCTGTGATACATCATTTTCATGTTTTTGGACATATATGTGTGATGATGCGATTATGCGCTATAAAATGTTTTGCTCTGTGTGTACATGCAAATGCGCAACTGTTAACACTGTTGAGAGCCGAAGTATTATGATAGATCTATCGGGGTAGCTCCCCACTATGTGTACTGTTTATGTGTGTGACATCATGGTAGGTTCAGTTGGCGCGCCGCCACTATTTTGTTTGACTTATGCTTATAATTGGCATTCATGCTCACTATTGTCCTACCTTGTATTATTCACAGCTTCATGGTTTAACTCCTAAACCTACGAGCTCACCAACTTTATGTTGACGTTTTTGAGTATCCATTTTCAGGTGTTAAGAATGAAGGTACCATAGAAGGTTGAGTATTGGCCTGGCTTAGCAAGTCTTAAGACAAGACCCTTCCGAGTTATATCTCATGAAGTTGCATTTGGATATTCTCTAGTGATGTTGTTTAACTCTGAGACTTATGTTATTTTGGATCTTTGTACTTATCCCGGTTGTGGGAGTTTGCGACTATTATCTATCTTATCTTATGCATTTAGTATTTCTCTATTGTGACACATTGTGTTCTTGACTATGAGGTCATACCCCGTAAATGCCATTCCACTGCGCCATTTTTGGGGTGTTTCAATTTGCTAAGTGTTCTAGAGTGGTGATGGATTGTCATTGAAAAGAGCATTTGGTGAGATAGGAGGGGTGGAGAAAACTAGCTCTTTGGGGTTGATGTTGGGTAAGATAGGAGGTGTGGATTTTGATGGTTGACTTGGAGCGGGTGGCAGAGTTGAAGTTGGTAATGGAGTTGATGTAGGTGTCTTAAGAAGATCTTTTAGGGAGGTGAAGAAGGAAAGGTTGTTTTCCTTTGGAGAACTTGGTGAAGAGGGTGGTGCTCTTTGATAGTCGGTTTGAGGTGAGAAATTGCTAGGAGGTGATGAATTGTTGGATAGAGGGTTGACAAAGCAATATGGTATCACACTTATACGTGCGGTTTATCTTGTTTTTGGTGGTGGAGGGATGTTGGAGGTTGGTAGAGTGTGTTGGGAATTAAATGATCAAATACTTTGTACTGCCAAGCTAAACAGTTAGAACTGCTGAAGATTATAACTAACAGTAGTAACTGAGTTAGTACTGCTAGTTATAATATTGGTACTGCCAGTATCAGACTTAGTACTGTTGAAGTCTGCTGATGAAGATGGTACTACCAGAGATGAAGACACGTAATGTGATATGTATAGAAGATATTTAGTGTATATCTTATATGTTATAATATTGTATATTGAGCTAATAATATTGAAGCATTTTGGTGAATTGTTCTTGTTAATATAATACAGTTTGCTGTTTCATTGTTTACTATTACATTATAATTCTTCTAACTATTGAAGAGTAGATTCCGCATACTCTTTGATATCATTCAAAGTTTCTAATACAAGCTCAAGTGTTTGGGATCAACAAGTGGTATCAAAGCCTTGGTTCTGAAACTTTGATTCAAGAAGAAACTACTCTGAAGAATTTCCTATTCACACAGAAGAGATGGATCTCACAGAATCTGCTCAAACAACTACCACAGCAAAGTTACCCATTCTTAAATAGGGTGACTATGACATGTAGAGGCTCAGAATTGAGCAATACTTTCAAATTCAAGACTATGCTCTATGGGAGATCATAGAGAATGGTAACTCATTCACACCAGTTCCTAAAGTAACAACGGTTGATGGTGTTGCATCCATAAGTATACAAGCTCCTGTAATTGCTGATGAAAAGATCCAGAAGAAAAATGATTCGAAAGCTAGAAGTTTGTTGCTAATGGCTCTCCCCAATGAACACCAGTTGACCTTCAATCAACACAAGGATGCCAAAACCTTGTTTGCTGCTATTGAAACAAGATTTGGAGGCAATGCTGCAACCAAAAAGACTCAGAAGACACTTCTATAATAGAGGTATGAAAACTTCAATGCTCCTAGCACAGAGTCTCTTGACTCTATCTTCAATAGACTCCAAAGGATTGTGAGTCAACTGGCCATTCTGGGAGAAAATATTTCTCAAGAAGATCTTAATTTAAAGTTCTTAAGAAGTTTCCCATCTGAGTGGAATACTCATGTAGTTGTCTGGAGAAACAAGCCTGATCTGGACACAATGAGTTTTGATGACCTGTACAACAACTTCAAGATTATTGAAAAAGTGGTGAAGAGGACTACAAGCTCAAGCACAAGCTCTTCAAACAAGGCATTTGTATCATCTCCCAGCCCTAGCAGTACAGATGATGTTAATACTGCTTATGGAGTTAGTACTGCTAACACCCATGTTAGTACTGCTAGCCCTAAAGATAGTACTGCTGCCTTAAGTGATGCTACTATTTATGCGTTTTTTTCCAATCAACCTAATGGGTCCTAGCTTGTACATGAGTACCTAGTTCAAATCCATGAAGATGATCTAGAAGAGATGGATTTGAAGTGGCAGCTAGCATTGCTAAGTATGAGGGCTAAGAGGTTTTTCCAAAAGACTGGAAAGAAGATCACTATCAATGGTAGTGATACTGCTGGTTATGAAAAATCAAAGGTAGAGTGTTACAACTGTCATAAGTTAGGACACTTTGCTAGAGAGTGCAGAGGGCTAAGGAACCAGGATAACAGAAGAAGAAGTCAAGAAAGTAGAGGTTCTAGACATCAAGAAGGCACAAGGCAGACTGTGAATGTGGAAGACACTTCTTCCAAAGCAATGGTGGCTATAGGTGGGCTCGGTTTTGATTGGAGCTACATGGCAGAAGAGGAGGCTCCTACCAACTTGGCACTCATGGCATTTTCAGACTCAGAGGTATACAAAAATAATACTTGCTCAAAAGGTTGTCTGAAAAACTATGAATCTCTTAAAATTTATAATAACTTAAGAATAGAGGTTAACCAATCTGAGTTTAATCTTGCAAATTATAAAAGAGGTTAGCTGTTGTAGAGGAACAACTTGTATTTTACAAAAAGAATGAGACTGTCTTTACTGAGGACATTGCTGTGCTTAAAAGAGATATCTCATACAAAGATGGTGAGATTAGTGTGCTTAAAAATAAACTAGACAAGATTAAGCAACAAAAAGAAAACATACAACTAAGTGTAAGTGTAGATACACTTGAATATGCATCTAAAGGGGTTAACAAGATTATAGAATGTCAGCTTATTAACAAAGCTAAATCTAGTTTAGGATACAAGTCTGTTCCACCTCCTTATAGAGGGGTACATCCACCCCCAGGTATTGATTTGGCACATACTGGTATAGAGGAATTCAAAGATCCTGAATTTAAAGGATATGGACCTAAGACTAGTGAGAGTGCTAGTATATATAAGCCTGAAGATATTAAGGAATATTTTGAGAGTGCTAGTGACACCTCATTGATTGAGGAAAATGTGTCAAAGGTTAATAAAGAAAAGAAAATTGCTGTTCCTACTGCTACTAAAATAGAAGTTGAAAAACCAGTTAGGAAGCAAGTTAAATATGCAGAGATGTACAGGTCACAAATTCCTAGGGGTAACCAGAGAAATTGGAATAATCTGAAGTCCAAACAACTAGGAAGTGATTTTGTGATGTGTAATAAAGCCTGTTTTGTTTGTGGGAGTTTTGATTATGTGCAGGTAAAGGTGGCAAAACGGGCAGGCCGGGCGGGCACCGGCACGGGCTAGAATGGGCACGGGCTTAAACGGGCATGGGCTAAACGGGCACGGGCCAAACGGGCACATGTTATACAAATCTCTTTATAGAATACCTAAAATGATGAAATAAATTCCATAAACGTAGTACCACATTTATATTTAAAAAATTAAATATATTATATATATAACTTTTTCTTAAAAAATGATTATAATGTTCTCCAATTGAGAGAAAATATGCGCCCGTTAGTGCACATTTAACTTTTCAATAAGCTAAATATGCCCATTTCAAAAAAAGGAGGGGGCTAAATGTGCCCAAATCTTTTACAAAGTAGCCTAAATTAGCCCATCTTTTTTATTTTGGGCATAAATTACCACCTCTATGTGCAGGCTAACTGCAATTACCACTAAAGGGAAAGGGTAGTATATGGGAATGTGAATTCTAGGGTGAATAACAATTGTTTTATTAAAAGGGATCACCCTAATGCTCAAAGAAACATGGCTCCCAGAGCAGTGTTAATGAGAACTGGCCTTAGACCATTTAATACTGTTAGGCTTGTTAGTACTGCTCACCCCAAATCAACAGTTTTTGGCGCTAGACCTATGTCATGTTATTCTAAACTAGCACAACAAACTGTTAAAAGGCCCTTTCAAAACAAAACAACATTAACTACCAGGAAATTTGGCCAAAAAATTAATATTGCTAGGCCAGCAGTTAGTACTGCTAGTCCAGTAAATGCTGTTAGGGCACATAGGGGCAATGCTGTTAAGGCCTCAGCATGTTAGGAGTGGAGACCTACCAAACCCAATAGTGCATCAGTTATTATGAAGAAATATGACTATATTGATGCACGAGGCTGATCCAAGTCAGTAATGGCTTGGGTCCCCAAAGGAATCTAATTTCCTTATTTTTATATGCAGGATCATTCACAACAAGAAGATCAGGGATATGTTGATAGTGGATGTTCCAGGCACATGACTGAGAACATGTCTTATCTCTCAGATTTCAAGGAATTTGATGGAGGATATGTTGCATTTGGGGGAGGAGCTAGAGGAGGTAGAATTATAGGGAAAGGTACAATAAAGACTGGTAAGCTTGATTTTGAGGATGTGTACTTTGTTCAGGAACTAAAGTTTGTTGGGAATTGAAGCTTCCAAAAGTTGTTGATGCTCATATTGTTAAAACTGCTCTAAGGAATTACAACTGCTCAGGTGTTTAAAAGGAAAATACTCTAAGTGTTCTACTACCGCTCGTGAAAGACTTAAGATTGCTGGTGTAGATCACTACTGCTGGTAATGCTACTGAATTTCAAAGAAATACACCAAGTATGTTAGTACTGCTGGAACAAAGTTAGTGCTTCTAGTACTAACTTACTACAGCTGAAGAGTTAAAGCTGCTAGAGTTATTATTACTACTGCTAGAGTATTTAGTTAATACTGCTTAAGAGATATACTTGTATAGTCGGTTAGATTATTATAGAAAAGATACATTAAAGATTTATCTTGTATAGAAAGTTATTGTAAGCCGACTAGGACTCCTTAGTCTATAATAGGAGGTCCTAGGGCATATAGTTCGATACATATTATTCATGACTTCAAGGTTGTAAACCTTAATACTGTTGAGTATTCGTATTATGTCAATAATATTGAAGTGTTTTGTTTGATACAATTGTGTTCTGTGTTTACTCTTATATTGCTATAAAGTTCTTTTTAAGATCAAATATAAGATTCCGCATTGTGTTTGATAAACTTCAAGACAGTTTCTACACTTAGTTGTTCTAGATTTATCTAAGATAACTAAACCTTACAAGCTAAGAAATTCGATCAAGTGTATTACTGGGATCAACAAGTGGTATAAGAGCCTGGGGGCTCTTGTGTTATTATTGATAAGATCATTGTAAGCTCAACTAGGATATATAATAACAAAGATAAACAATATGCACAATGGAATAATCAAAACACTTTGTTATTAACAAGGTTTTACAAATACACAGTACAATTCTATTCGATCACAATAGAACGTGTTACCTAACTATAACAAGGATCAATAATATTGATCTTGCAGTGTTGAACCGATCCCAAGTGGTGGAATCGGTGGTGTTTTCCTAACACATGACTTAAACGCACATTAAAAATTCACGCCCTTAATCTCTTTATATTGGGAGATATTAGGGTTTACAAAGACTCCTAACTTTATTAGGAAACAAATCTTCCTAACTTTTATTCTTTATCTTTCAAGTCCTTGTAGTTTCATCTTGCTTCATTCTTCTTTTATTGTTTTGTATTTATCAACTCAGTATAAAACCCAACAATCTTCCCCTAGTTGATAATTATAAAACATTATTCTAGATCTTCCATGAATGAAACAATATTCCCCTTAAGCTAAACTCGTGTGAACTTAAATAACATGCTGTACCACCAAGGATCTATAAGTTGCAAAACTTTTATGTACTTCTTCTTCACCTTTTTGTTATTATCCACTAGGGGATGCTAAGTAGATGCAACTTTGATCTTGACAACCACTAACCAATATCACACTTCCAATCCAGCCTTCCAATGTCTCAAATTACCCTCCATGAAGAACACCAAAATGCTTTGTTAGGAATATAAATATTCTTATGAAGGTTTGGTCACCCCGAGCATCTATTTAGCATTCACATAGCTCGTAGGCTTATTTATATTAGTTTAGTACTATTAGTATTATTAGTATTATTAGTGTAGTTAAATATATTTGTGGAGTGGGTCGGGGCTTTCCCCACTGTCAGCTCACTCCACAGCCCACTAGGGGCACAAGTATTAGGAACTATATATAGCCCTCTCCACACAAGGAGAGGGTTGGAGCTTCACATTTTCTAATCTAATTTTTCTTTGTTTTTGTCTACACTCTCTCTCTCTATAACAACAAGCTCCCATCTTCTTCATCTTCTTCTCTAAATTCATCTAATATCTCATCATCTAATCCAAGCATACAAAAACAACAATTGGTATCAAGAGCCATGGTTAGGTTCGATTGAGTGTGCTTGGATTTGCGGTGTCTATATTTCTTGTGTTTAATTTTTTTCTTTTTGTTCGAATGTCATTTCACGAACTGGTATTTTTTTTACTTTTTGATTGAACACTTGTGTGGGCTTTAAATCTGTTGTGTGGGCTTTAAATCCATTTGCTAGTTTTTCTTATTTTTTTTTGGTTCGAATCCCTTTTGGTTATTTTCTTCTTTTGGTTAGTTGTTCTTAGTTTAAAGTTTTTGAATTGCCTGTTTAAAGTAGTGACCTCTCCGTAAGAGTCTATTTTCTATTTTCTAGTTTGTTGGTTCGAACTAAGATTATTAAATCTGCGTTCTATTTTCTATTTTCTAGTTTTTTCATTTTCTAAAGTCGTTTTATTTTTTTTGTTTCTATTTTCTAGTTTTATTTTTCTAGTTTCTATTTTCTAGTTTTTTTTGGAGTTAGTTGAAATTGCTGGTTTGCGCTTTATTTTTTGGTTCGAATACAAGTCGCGTACAAGTCCATTAAAGAAACAAGAGGATTATTGGGCTTTCATTGTTATTTGTGGTTCTCACTGATTCATTTTCATTTTCTTTGTTATTCACGTTGGTCTGTGGTCATGCTATTTGTCCGAATTGGCTAGTACTCGGAATTGCTGTCGTAGTGTTTGTGTTTTTTTTTTCTGGGTGGTTGAACTCTTTCTTGGTAAAAACTTCCTGGTAGGTGTTTGCCATTTCTTCACAGCGGCTTATTAAAAGTTGAAAAGGATTTCATAGTAGCGGGTTGAGTAAAAGGGAAAAGCAGTTTGGACTTTAACCAAAACGGGAAAAAGACATCTTGGTTGAAAGTGACTGATTTGGAGTGTACCTGCAGCGGTTTAGTGACTGCAGCGGTTTAGTGACTAGCGGTTAGTTCACTTTAGCGGCTTATTCACTGTAGCGGCTTACTAACTGTAGCGGCTTGGTGCTCTTGTGATTTGCTAAAATTTGCGGATAACAATTAGGTCATTAAGAACAAGAGGAAGCATACAGATAAAACAAATCCATCACATAATTTAAAACTGCTTTACAACAACTAACTATATCAACTAATCCAATCTTATTCTCAAACGTCATTCGGTGTGAACTATATTACAACCACAAATCTTGTCGAGTACAACAACAAAGAACAATCAACTACAACTTCTCACTTCCTCAGTCTACAACCACCACGTCACCAGTAATTAACAAAAGAATCATCAGTCTTGATGACATACCTGAGCTTCGGTGTGCACTTGTTGCAATTAAGATGATGACTTTCGGAAGTGATAAAGTTGATTTGTTTTGATTTCTTGTTGGTAGAGAAGAAAAAGTAGGTGAGAGGAGGTTAGAGGATTGACTGCGTATTTTTTTGTGAGATTAGGGTAACTTTGTGTTTAAGGGGTGTGTTATAGTAAGGAAGTATGGATTAGTGGTAATTTGGAATTGGGCCGAGATCATTGGATCATTTGTGTGCACTCCCAATTCTTGACATTGGGCCTATATGAGTTACTAATGTCATAAGGGTGATTCTTTTGTCTAAATATATATATATATATTTTTTTGTTGAACGTTGGGGTGCTCATCTTCACAAGGACGATTTTTTTTTTAATTTTGGTTAACAATTTCTACTGAACTTCGTTAATTCGAGATTGTGAATGATTTTGGGTTAAAGTTTTCGTGTTCATTGGATATAACTTCGGTGGTTATTTGAATTCACTCATACTCTTTCAACTAAAATCCAACAACTGTTCATATCATCATTATCATCTCACGGTTTGTGGAAAACTAGAAGGGGGGTTGAATAGTTTTACGTCTTTTTAATTTATGAAAACTTTTGTTTACTTTTTAAAAACTTTGATTCTTTCTTATGTGAATTCAACTCTTGATCAATATGAACATATATAAGCAAATATAGATAAGTAATGCAAGTAAGATAAATGTAATGAAATAAAAGAGAGAGATGGAAAGATCAAACCACAACACGGAGATTTATAGTGGTTCGGCTACAAGGACACCTTCCTTACCCTACTCCACTCCTCGAGTCACCTACTCGAGAGTTTTCTTCACTATGTCAACAAACTCCCTTATGGCGGAGAAACCTTACACAACTTTAGCTTACACCGGCTTAACGACACAAAGCTAGATGTCGAGTCTTAATCGTAGCTAGAACCAATCTCACAACTTATACACAACTTCTACACGACTTAATCACGACTTCTTCACAACGGCTTCACGACTTCTTCACGACTTCTTTACGACTTCTTCTTCTTCACGACTACTTCACGACTACTTCTTCACAACTATTTCACAACTACTTATTCACAACTACTTCACAACTAATTTACAACACCACTACGTAATTACACTTTGATCTACTTATCACAACTACACAACACTTTACACAACAACACAATTGAATGAGGTAAGTAATAACACTTCTTCACTAGTTGAAGTAGAGTTCTTCTTTTGCACTTTTGGTGGTGGAAGCTTGGATCACTTAGAAACCAATGCTTAAGAAAATATGATCAAAGGATTTACAATGTTTAGAATGAATTTAAAACAGAAAGTTTTAGTGTGCAAAAGGTGAGTAAAAGTCCAGGAGAAGACTAGTATTTATAGGAGAAAAATTGGACAGCTGGAAGTCTACTGGAGCGGGGGCGGTCCCCTTAAATAGGGGGCGGTCCCCTTAATAATTAAGGGGGCCGCCTAGTAAAATTAAGGGGGCCGCCCCTTCTATCCGTTGGCCAATTTTGTCCTTTTGTGGGGAAGGTTTTTCTGGAACATTTTAACTGATTTTGGTTTAAAAATTTGAATTCATATTTTTATTAAAGATTAAACATTTTTATTTAATGCCAAAAATGTTTTTCAAAAATATATAAAATGTTTTTGATGTTTTATAAAAAAATCTAGTTATTAAGAAAATGTTCCTTTGATCATATAATGCATTAAGCATTAGTTCATTCATACCTTAAGTGATTTGAGTTGTAGAAATAGATATTTACAACTAAATACTTGTTTACGTCATAATTTTCCGATTAATGATTTTACATTTTGTGATTATCAAAACGTAGAGATATCGAAAAATATTAATAACGTGTTTAGGCATTATTTATATCAACAATCTCCCCCTTTTTGATGATTACAAAATCTAAACTCATTAAATCTAAAAAATAGTTTTTAGACAATTATTTAGTGAGTTTACATCTATTTATCCCCCTTTTTGTAGAATCAAAAAGGTTAAGCCGACAAGTTTTAGTAACTAAATTTGTCGGGACGAAAACTCCCCCTTGATGTGTACTCCCCCTCGTTTGAGGGCACCAAGGAAACGAGCTATGGAACGCTTGCACTAGTACAAAAATGGGATTTAGTCACACATGCAGTTTTTCGAACGGCCACACAGTAACTTTTTTATGTGACTAAATGTATCAGAATAAAATAAACAGCCACACTTGATCCGACTTGTGTGACCATTTCGGAATTACATCTGAGGCTACAGCCACACATTTGAATATTTTCGTGACTAGAGGTTATCTGGTAAAACTTGTTTTGATTTTTTAGTCACTTATAATTTGGGACGTGTGACGGATACAAATAAGTTTGAAACATTAGTCACACTCTATATATACATATGTGACAAATATTTGTCACACAATTGAATAGTGTGACCAAAATTCATATATGGTCACATGAAGTAATTGTGTATGTGGCTAAATCATATACTCAAGTTTGTCACACATTATTTAAATATGACTAAATCATATAGTCAAGTTTTTCACAAATTCATATACTATGTGCACACTGAGTTTTTCCCAAAATAAAATTTCCCCTCTAACTTTTCACAAGGCCCGCCTAAATTTTTCCCCAAAATCAAATTGCCCCTCCTTCCCAAATATTTCATTCACCGCCCTGATTTTCAATACTCCATCCCAAATCAGTTTATTTCTTTACAACTTTTAATATTTCTTTACACCAAAACAAGATCTTCTATACTTCACCTCCACCGCTCGCACCACCACCACACTCGCACCAACACCATTGCTAATTTTTATGTTTGTGTTTGATGGTTTTTGTTAGACCGCCGTGACCCATCAACAAACAAGTTTTTTATATTAAAAATTCGATGACATCATCTCAGTAAGAATTTTTATATACTGTAATTGAATATATAAACAAGTTTTTTTCTATTCATAACTATGCAAAAAGTATTTTTAATTATAATTAGTGTTTTGTGCGTTTTTGGTTTCAGGATGATGCTATATTACGGGAACAGATTGGTATTCATGGAACTTATAAGTATGATTTTTGTTACTCTAACTGTCAAGGGCAAGGAAGACAATCAGCCGGAGTTGGTTGACCTGGTGGGGGACGTGTCTGATGCTGCAAGTTGTTCAGATGTGATAGCTGCAGTCAACACTGAAGCTCGCCCATCAAATGCCACTGAAGCTGAAAGCACGTGCTCAGATTCCAATGTTGAGGTATACTGTATTATGTGAAAATTACTGTGTATGTAGAGTTAGGATTTGAAAATTGAAGTGAATGATGAATCTATGTTGTAGTTTAAGTGATTTACTGTGTGTTGATGAGGATTTTGGTTGAATTTGTGATAATTAGTGTGCACGTAGTGTTAGGATGTGAGACTGAGGATTTTGGTTGAATTTGTGATAATTAGTGTGCACGAAAAATGTCGCAACTAGCGTAAGATGTGAAAGGTATTCGAATATGCGGGCTGGTCAGGTTACTAAAGAGAAGCTTGAATTCAAGCATAGGCTTTCGATAGCTCTTGGGCAGCTAAAGGTGATCCTCTGCAAAATCAGTGAGCATTTTTAGCTTTCCTGGTATTAGTTCATATTTTATTAGATGAAATAGTCTTTTGTAAGTTGGCTTTTGAAAGAATTAAGCTAGGGCTGCTTGTTCATATACATTTTGTGTGTATTAGTAGTTTGTATTGAGACTGTATGCTGTTTACACCTTTCTGTTGAAAGGCTGAGTAACATGAAGAAATATGTTTTTGGATTGGGTTCCGCTCAGGTAACTGATAAACTATTGGATGTGATCCAAGATGAATTCATATGGTTATTAAAATCAACTAACTGAGTCATCTTATGTAATTTTTAATTGTATAAATATATAAGATTCTAAAAAATATGTTACTCGGTACTAATTGGTTATCTATCAATTATCTTATACTAAATCTACATGTCTGCATACCAAAAGTAACATACATGTAACATGCTCAAAGTTGGTTATCGTTGTATCTTTTCTTTCTTTTTATGAGAACAATCATAACTAAAGATTGATGATTTTATGATTCATTTTACAGCTAAAGTAGGATTACGAGTTTAAAACATAAGAGCAAGGAAAATGGAGACATATTCATGGGTGAAAATCCGACATGGATCTGAGGTGGCCACGAAAGGTGCCAAGCCTGTAGCCCCAGACCTGGCATGTGAACCACTCTATTCTGGGTTTTCATTCACTGGTGTGAATGAGTCTGTGAGTGTCGCCGAGAAATCCGACCAACCTCCCACTTCATTCGTCCAATTTGATTCTTACCATTTGAGAAAAAAAGTTAGAGGTAGCACCAGTTCAGCAGGGCGGGGTGATGCTTTAGGAAATGACCTGATCATTGAGTGCTTTAGAGCAGCGTCAGGTTCATCCATCACGATGATAAGATATGCATGGTATTTTTATTTATCTCCTTTGTTGCGTTTTATGTAATTAGTAAAAATTATGAGGTTAACCATTTTGCTATTATCTATATAGGAAACTTACAAGGAAAAGTTATTGATGAAGCATGTGCGAGATAAGTCTCGGCATCCACGACTAAGGTTTGCTTCTTGTTACTGAAGGGTGGAGTCCCGTATTCGCAACCCAACAGGTTTGGCGTTGTTCATATATTGCTTTTGTAATATCTAAAAAATATGGACAAAAAGTGTTTGTGGATCACCATGCCTGCCCGACCTGGTAAGCCACATCTATTAACTCTATGGCCCATTGCTTTTGCAGATTAAGGATTCACTCCAAAAGGCTACAGTTGATTCCAAGTCCCAAGTTGGTGCCATTTTTCAAGTTTTGCACACAAAAGAGATTCCTCCAACCTATTTTCAGACAAATAAGTTTACCGAGTCCTTTCAAACAATTGTTGATGCATACGGGTAAGCAACATTCAGGCATCCATACTTATCAGATACACAAGTATCGTTGTTGGTCTTCTACTTTATACACACAAAAAAATGTCTTTATAATATAATATACATGTTAATCAGTGTTATGTGATAATTTTCCCACCTTGTTCTTAATATGAATCATGTGAATGTTTTAACTTTATTAACAGATTGTATCAATAACATTTAAAATCTACTCTTGCTGTAGCGTTGCTAAATACCAAGAAGCAAATCCTGGAGTGTATACTGTTGTCACGTTCCCATTTCTGTTTGCGGTTATGTTTGGTGATTGGGGGCATGGCATATGCATCCTGCTGGCATGTTTATTTTTAATATCCAGAGAGAAGAAATACACAAGTCAGGTAAATAACACTTGTTTGTGGAGCTGTTGTTTTATATAATCAACACTGTCTTACTGAATATGGAGCAACTTTTTTAACGTCAGGTAAATGACTTTTGGGGGTCGTTATGTTATATTGTTGATAGTTATCTGACTCCCACCTCACCCCACCCAAATTGAAAAGTAATAACATAAACTAAAAATTAAGAAACAATATCGACTCGGTTGTTAGTTCATTTGCTAATCTCCTTCAGTCGCGTTTTTCTCTTCTGCTGCAGTGAGGCAACCACTATAGGGTTGATAAAGGCGCGTGATACATACCCATTTGGTGTGGACCCTGCGTGGCATGGGAGTCGCAGTGAATTGCCCTTCCTTAACTCTTTGAAGATGAAGATGTCGATTCTTATTGGAGTAGCACAAATGAACCTTGGAATAATACTGAGCTTTTTCAATGCTCTGTACTTCAAGAATCTTGTGAATGTCTGGTAAGCTTATATACCATCATCATTTAATACACTAATGATTACTGTTTCCCATATCTTTTTGTATACGGCATTTATTATATTAACTTATATATCATATAGTACTTGAAGTTTTGTTTTTTTTCCTAATTATGCACTTTTCAGGTTCCAATTTATTCCACATATGATCTTTTTGAATGGTCTGTTTGGATACCTTTCCCTCCTTATCATTGTGAAGTGGGTCACAGGCTCACAAGCTGATCTATACCATGTGATGATATACATGTTCCTTAGCCCCACTGATGATCTCGGTGACAACCAGCTTTTTCCACACCAGAAGACTGTTCAGGTTTGATTCTTCTAGCACCTTTATCTTTTGTTGGCTTTTTCATGCTTAAATCTTAGCACAACGATAGTGGAACATAAGGTCTTCCGTATTACTCAACTAATACAAATTGTTTCATTACCAGCTTGTGCTTCTATTGCTATCTCTAATTGCTGTCCCATGGATGCTACTAATACAAGAGGAAAGTTGACCAAGCTGCAAAGGCAAGAGCACACCTTCTTCAGGCATTGGCCGATTCTAGACTTGAACTCTTAACTCTTCTTGCATCTCTTGGAGAGAAATCGTTTGTCGGAATCGTACGTAATTCACTTGTGACTTTAAGTTTTTTAAATTGTTTTCTGTAAATTTGGAAAAGGACTGTTGGTACTTATGATTCAGGATGCCTAACCTTGTCTCTTGTGGTTTGATATGTAGCCCGAGAAGACACCAGGAACCATCAATCAACAGCTTGCTGCTATTGCTCCAGCGTTGGAGCAATTGTTGAAGCAGAAGGAAGAGAGGAGAAAGGAGTTCTTGGATGTACAAACACAAATACAAAAAATATGCACGGAGATTGCAGGGGGTAATCAGCATGCAGGAAGCCCAACAGTTGACGAGTCTGACCTATCTTTAAAGAAGTTGGATGCATTTCGTGACCAGCTGCAAGAACTCCAAAAAGAGAAGGTACAAGTTTACCTCAGTTCCTTAGCCATACGTTAGTTACAGAGAACGTATGTGAGATCACTAACATGGATATACTGTCTGTTTTGACAGAGTGATAGATTGCACAAGGTCCTGGAGTTTGTGAGCACTGTACATGATCTTTGTACTGTTCTTGGGCTCGACTTTTACACTACTGTTACAGAGGTTCATCTAAGTTTGAATGATGCAACTGGTGTGCAGTCTAAAAGCATTAGCAATGACACACTAGCTAGGCTTGCTAACACCGTCTTAGCTTTGAAAGAAGATAAGAAACAACGTTTGAATAAGGTATATCATTTTGCACCTCTTGGTTTTTGAGTATCCTTAACAGGTATCTTGAGTATCCTTATCAGGTATCTTGAGTACTTTTAAGTACTTGTAAGGCTTATAGCTGTATGCAGAATTTATAACTCATATTCTAACCTATCTGTTTTTTTAATCTTTTAGGCTTTGCTTGCAAACATGGCTGCTATGTTTAGTGTTTACCATGGACCAGAAGGGCTTAAGACAATAGGCCAAAGAGTCCATGGTCTTGCTGGTACATTTGGTACTGGGTTGAAGAAGCTTGGAACTGTACAAGTCTAGGATCTTCCCTTTTTTGACAATAGTTAGTACTGCAGTTAGTACTGCTGTTAGTACTGCTGTTAGATATTATTGTATTTGAATTTGTTTTGATATATATTTGAATTTGTTTTGATAAATATTGATTTCTTAAATGTGACTAAAAGATGTATATATGGTCACACTTATTAACACTTTTGGTCACTTTATGCTTAATTGTATGTGACTAAATACCCAAAACAAACATGTTTTGTGTGACTAAATATTACAAAAGGCCACACACACAAAAAATTCATGTGACCATTGGAAGATCAATAGTCACACAAAGTACACATTTCTTTCACTTTAAACAGCATATGGTCACACTTATTGACACTTTTAGCCACTTTTTGCTTAATTGTATGTGACTAAATACTCAAAACAAACATGTTTTGTGTGACTAAATATTACAAAAGGCCACACAAACATAAAATTCAAGTGACCATTGGATGAACAATAGTCACACAAAATACACATTTCTTCACTTTAAACAGCATATGGTCACACTTATTCACACTTTTGGCCACTATTTTTTAAATTGTATGTGACTAACAAGAAAAAAACAACACACGTTGTGTGACTAAATCATCACAATCGTCACATTTATTATATATTCATGTGGCCATAGGATGGGTAATAGTCACATATACTGATAAATCCAACAAAACTTGTGCCTAATTGGTCACACATATTCGGGTTTTGGTCACTCTTTTTCAATGAAAATGGTCACAAACTAAACAATGTGACCATATAGACCCTACGGTGGCGCGACTTTTTGTCACACACACCAAAAAAAAATGTGTGACTATATGCATATAGTCACACATTTTTTGGTGTGACCGTAGGCCAAATCTGTACTAGTGTTGCGAGAAAAAAAAAATTAGAAGCATAAGCATATATATAGCACAAATAATGAACATGCATGAAAAATAAAGACATTTATAAAAATAAATGTTGTGTATAATTACACAACCATACATGAGTACAAGCATTCCTATACTAGCTAATAAGTCCAACTACATAATCATCCTAGACAACATAATCTTCCATGGAGCTTGCTTGCAAGAAGGGTTTGAAAAATTATTTTTAAGCATTGCATATGCTTAATTGGGGGAAAATGGAGGTGGTGGTGGTGTAGTGGGTGAGGGAGGTGGAGGAGGTGGTGGTTGTGGGTTGGCAATCATGTGTTCAAGAGATGAAAACATGTAGTGTATCTCATTTCTAAGACCAAAGATTAAGGTCCGGTTATGGACGCAACAAAGACAATTATCACCATGGGCTTCAAGCATTGCCTAAGGTATAGGAAAGAATGGTGGTGGGGTTGGTGATGGTGAAAAGTGAGCATCAAGAGGTGTGATGGGTGATAGGGAAATGGCAAGTTGGGTGTATGAAGGTTCTTGAGTGGATGGTGGTGATGATGCTCTTGGTGATGATGTTAGGTTAGTGTGGATGTAATCATTTATGGATGAGGTGGATGGAATGGAGGAAGATGAAGCTCCATGGGTGGATGGTGTTTTTGATGGTGCATTTGGTGCACTTGGGGATGAATTTTGAGGTGGTGGTGATGGAGTTTTGATGTCATCTTGGGTTAGGTCAATGAAAGGTTGTTTTGGTGGTATGATAACAAGTCTTTGTTTCCTTGAAGGCTTAGAGATGGAGGATTTTGGTGATAGCATTGTGGATGACAATGGGTGTTTGATGAAGGTGATGGTTGATGGAGTGAAAGGTAATTGTAAGGAGGGTTTATATATTGTGAAAATGTGGTTGATTTAGGCAAATTGTGGAGGTATTGTGGTAATATTCCAAGTCCAGTTCGTGCATTAAGGGTAATGGTAGCTGGGGCTAGGTAAAAGTGGTCACAAGATGCAAAAGGAAACAGTAAAATTTACTGTCCAGATGGCCGGTCCCCTTAATTATTGGGCGGCCCCCTTAAAAATTAAGGGGACCGCCTAAGGAATTAAGGGGGCCGCCCATCTGGTGATTTCCCAGGCGACCAAATTTGAAAAATTTCCAGAAAAAGGTTATTTTTAAGGTGTCTTTGCAGCAAGTTCCATTTGGATCATGTACATCAAGAATGATTAAATAATATCAATTGCATATTTAAAACAATATCATAAAACAATTATATTAGAAGAATAGTCATATAATTTCAAATAAACTAGTAGCTAGGTTCTAATAAGTTTATCAACTATCATAATAATAAAAGACATAGCAAGCAAGTGTCAAGATAGTAGTACTACATATAAGTTTCTAATAAAAAATCAATTAAACATCCATCAAATATGTTTATTTCTTCTTCTTCCCAAAAAACTTTCCAAGAGACTTTCCAATGGACTTGAAACCGCCTCGTACTTCATGGTGCATTTGACGTTGAGAGTTGAGCATCTCGGTTTGCCTTTCGAAGAGTAGATCATCTGTCATTTCGGCACGAGGAGGAACTTGATACTCGGTGTAATCAAGATCCGGTAGATTTTCCACGAAAGTCCTTGGTGATGGGGTACTAGCACGTGATGTGCCTTCCTCCGCATCATCATCATCATCATCATCACCTTGATGAGACGTGGAACCACGAGGTGGAAATGAGACTGACTTGCGAGATTTACCCTTGTCACTACGGGGGCGACGGGTACGGACTTGAACAAGTGGATTGAGGGTAGGTTGGACAGACTCATAGATTGGACTCCGAAGATGTGGATAGTGTACCATGACATGATTGTAGAGACGAGTGAGAAACATACCATATGGTAGATTTGCATTATGAGTGTTTTTGGCGGACATGATACGGTAGACAAAAAGATATGCCAAATTGTACGGTTGTTCAGCAACGATACAATATAACATGTGGACTATGCTTGCCGCGACATGATCACGGTGACCACTGGTACCGAACGCATTCTCACGAATGAGTTCTTCCCAACTCTTCATGTCGCGGCGTAGATCTTTGAGAAGGATTTGGTTTTCAGAGATTTCAACATCTTTTGACTTGATCTTTCGACTAGTCGTACCACGAACTAGCCCAAGATATTGATGAATCTCTTCAGGAGATGGAATCTCAGAGTAGTAAGGACCCACTTGAGGTCGATTGAGCTCAAGAGAGGAAAGGTCCCACTCATTTGAGAAGACAGCTTGACCGGAGGAGGGAATTCCTAGAATTTTGCCCGAATTGAGCAAGAGTAAGAGTGATGAGTTGGTGTTGAATCATGAAGGATATGAGGATGGTGCCAAAGGGATCGGTTTGCAATACCACTTGACTATAGAAGTCAAGGACAAAGCGCGGAATGATTGGCTCATTAATTTTGTAGAGACAATCAAGACTTACGTTGGAAAACATACGTTCTATGTAGTCGGATTCATAGAACGATGGATGGACAATTCTCCCCTCATGAATGTTTCTATCCTCAATGTGACGATAGAGACAAGCAACAGAGGGAGCTATCCCTGGAATGGCGGAAACTATTGGAATGTATAATTTTGATCTTGAGACATCGCCAACTGTCACTTTGGGCATTTTCACCTATACAAGATAGCAACAAAAAAAATAAGAAAATGACATGCATATATTAAATATGCTACTTATGTGGAACGTAAACATACTTCGACTCTAAAACTCAAATCCTAAGAAGTAGTTTACAATGTTCCTTAGTTTTAATTTTTAACTCGCTTGAAATGTATTTTATGATGTTTAAAGAATAGTTATAGGGATATTGTGACAAGAAATCAACAATATCCGAACGTTCTTTTATACGTCATAAGCTACCTTGAAATGTTGCTAGACAAACATTGGATTGTATATCTAGCTATTTCTTACGAGTGTTTATGTTAAGTAACTTAGATTTTGACTCAAAAACTTCTTTCAAAATGTTGTGCCAAACGCTCCTTTAAATAAGAGAATAACTAGTAAAATTTCAATATACATATGAATTATGTATCTTGATGACTTAAAACAACTAATTGTATGTTTGTAAACTTGACAAGTAGTTATGAACTTAATTTGATTAAATTTTGATTATTCTAGCTCCTAATCCAAACACTCTTTTATATTTAACAAAAACAATTTTTATGATTCGAAAAATATATTTTTAGGATTTGTAAGTTATAATAAACCAATGTGATTGGTTTTAACATGTGTTTATGGCATAATTCAACAATTTGATTAGTTTTGAAAAGGAGTGATTGGTTTGACATAATGGTTTTTAATTACTTAGTTTCTAGGTTGATTAAGCATTCTAATCCTATGGGGAGCATTTGATTACAACATTCTTAGACTTAATTTTAATAAAAATTTAAGTTTGGAAAAGTTTAGCAAAAGACCTAATTAAGATTAGACTCAAAATTGAATGAAATTAGATGAAATGTATAAAGAAAAACTTACTAAACGTGTTGCTAATCGATGTATAGATGTTTGCCCTTTGTGAAATTGACTCGAAGAGGTAATTTGATAAAGGATTTGTGATGGCAGTTCGTATACAGCAGAGTGGGAGTGAAATGTGTTTGAAAAATGGGGTGTTTGGCAAAGTTTTCAAGGAGAAAAATCGTTTTGGCAGCAACAGTAGGCCGGCCCCCTTAAACATTAAGGGGACCGCCCCCGTTTACTAGCCGGTCCCCTTAAACATTAAGGGGGCCGCCTGCCAAATTTTTGAATTACTTGATTTTTGTTTCTGACGGCAAAATATTTATATGTATATATTTATAATATATCAAAAATACGTTTGTTGGCACGAAGAAGGAATACTTGACACATTTTATTAATCATTATGTTAATAAACTTAATCTTGATAATTTTGGACAAAATGCTCAAGACGTCAAGTCGACAGGAGGTTTAAGGATTGGGAAGAAATGTGCGTATTATATATATATATATATATATATATATATATATATATATATATATATATATATATATATATATATATATATATATATATATATTAGTATTATGTGTAAGTGTGGGATGTTGAGTAGATTTTGAGGAATGATAAGGTAATGACGGAGATAGGTGTTGGCGGCGACGGGAGTTTGTTTCATCCATAGTTTTCTTGACTCGACGGTCAAAGTGCTACTTCTACGTTAATCCACTTAACTCACTTCTCTTCATCACCATGAGTTATGTGATAGTGGACACGGAAGATTTTCGTGTTGAACGTAAAAGTTCAAAGGAGGCAAAGGGGGAAAGAAAAGGTTCGAGGACGAACAATTTCTTTTAGTTCTAGATAATCAACAAATGACGTATCTAGGTTATGTGTGTGTATATATGTATATATATATATATAATGTATATGTATAATAGTATAGTATATATATATATTGTATAGAGATAGTATATACTAATACTTACATATAATAAATAGGCATCTATAACTAATGGGAAGCATGCAATACTTCTAATTACTTAATCTACGGTATATAATTCAATGAGCATGAAGGAAGTACGTACCTTTTAGTCTTCAATGTGTGGTCTTCAAAATCTTCAAAGAGTGTTGACTTATAAAAGCCAAGCATGAGAGATTAACCGATATTCCCGATGACTTGAGATTTTAGCCACTTGCTCCCCATGGTCTCATTGGTCCAAGGTTGTTTGGCCCAAACATGGTTTGTAATTGATTTGGGTGCAAATATGGTGGAAACATTCCCCAAGGGTTGTAGCTTGGTGGATTTGGGTAATTCCATATTGGGTAACTATTATTATGACGGTTTGGTATATTTTGGTTTCTTTTAGGTTGAGGAGTTTTAGGTCGAGGGTGAGGACTAGGTGGTCTTCTAGGTGGAGGTGTTTTTGACCTTAACCTTGGTTTAGAGTATTTTACTTCATTTTTTAAAGATGGTTTATAAAAGGTTTTTACTTCCTCATCACTAGCTATGGGTATTTTTCTATCTTTTATAAGTATATACTTAGGTTTTGACTCAAAAGGTTTTTGCCCACTAGTTTCACATTCAAACTTTACATTTTTAGTTTGACTATTTGAATCCTTAGTTGAATTAAATCCTAATCCGGTTTTATCACTTGATACTCTTTGAATACTTATTATTTCCTTAAGAGAATTACTACTATTTTCGAATTTGTTAAGCCTACAAATTTCCTCCTTAAGTATTTCATTTTCATTTTTTGTTTCTAGACATGTTTTACATTCAAGAATTTCTTTTCCCTTTTCTAAGTTATGTAGTTTAGTTTTTAATTCTAGTATTTCTTTTTCTAATTGATTATTAATGTGTTTTAGTGATTTATTTTTAGTCATTACTTTTTGGCCTAGTATACATAACCTATTATATTCGTTATCTAGGTCTTTTTCATCTAATGATAAGTTTTCATCACTAAAGTATTCGGTTTCGGAACGTACCTCACTTGATGTCTTAGCCATAAGACACTTCTCTTCTTTTGTGGTTTCTTTCTCGTCTTCTTCACTGTCACTCCATGCTCCTCCAATGAACGCCTTTTGGTTTTGCTCCTTTGACATCATAGGGCATCTTCCAATGAGATGATTTGGATCACCGCATTTGAAACACTTCCTCTCGCTCTTGCTACCTTTGTCGTCTTTGTTTCTTTGGAGTGTTTTCCTTTCGTCATATGGTTGTCTAACGAATCTTCCTCGTCTTTTGAAAAACTTCTTGAAGTCTCTTATGGCCATGGCATATTCTTCATCATCACTTTCGGAGGTTGAGCTATCCTCGTCACTTGATGCTTTCCTAGCTTTCAACGCGATTAACTTGCTTTGCTCTTTCTTTCCTTTGACCATCTCGAAGTCTTTCTTGATTATTGCTTCGTAGACTTTCAAGTTGCCAATCAACTCGTCAAGTTGAAGAGTTGACAAGCTCTTTGATTCTTCAATCGCCGTAACTTTAGCTCGCCATTTTGGATGAAGAGCCCTAAGAAATTTCCTGACAAAATTCTTACTAGAAAAACACTCATCAAGTGCCTTTAAACTTGTGATGATTGTGTTAAACCTAGCAAATGCATTATCAATTGATTCCTCTTCCGGAATCGTGAATTGTTCATATTGTTGAACAAGAAGATCTATTTTATTATCTTTGACTTGACTATTACCTTGGTGAGTTATTAGTAAAGAGTTCCAAATTTCTTTTGCGGTTTCGCACATAAAGATTCTTTCGTATTCTTTACGTGGTAGCGCATTATAAATAACCATTTTAGCCTCATTATTTTTAGAAAGTTTTCTTTTTAAATCATCACTTTGTTTTTCAAAAGGTACAATTTCATCATTTTTAGTTTCAAGATTATGTTGAATAGGTAAAAAATCACCATTAGTAATAACATGCCAAAGATCTAGATCTTTTGACTTCACATAAGTTTCGAATCGATTTTTCCAATATAAAAATCCATCACTTTCAAATAGTGGTGGTCTTTGCATAGATTGCCCTTCTAAATATTTTTCAGATTCCATAGATCGTTTCAAGTTTTAAAATACAGTTAATTTTAAAAATCTTGTTTGACGTGGATCTTGATACCAATTGTGGAAAACTAGAAGGGGGGTTGAATAGTTTTACGTCTTTTTAATTTATGAAAACTTTTGTTTACTTTTTAAAAACTTCGATTCTTTCTTATGTGAATTCAACTCTTGATCAATATGAACATATATAAGCAAATATAGATAAGTAATGCAAGTAAGATAAATGTAATGAAATAAAAGAGAGAGATGGAAAGATCAAACCACAACACGGAGATTTATAGTGGTTCGGCTACAAGGACACCTTCCTTGCCCTACTCCACTCCTCGAGTCACCTACTCGAGAGTTTTCTTCATTATGTCAACAAACTCCCTTATGGCGGAGAAACCTTACACAACTTTAGCTTACACCGGCTTAACGACACAAAGCTAGATGTCGAGTCCTAATCGTAGCTAGAACCAATCTCACAACTTATACACAACTTCTACACGACTTAATCACGACTTCTTCACGACTTCTTCACAACGGCTTCACGACTTCTTCACGACTTCTTTACGACTTCTTCTTCTTCACGACTACTTCACGACTACTTCTTCACAACTATTTCACAACTACTTATTCACAACTACTTCACAACTAATTTACAACACCACTACGTAATTACACTTTGATCTACTTATCACAACTACACAACACTTTACACAACAACACAATTGAATGAGGTAAGTAATAACACTTCTTCACTAGTTGAAGTAGAGTTCTTCTTTTGCACTTTTGGTGGTGGAAGCTTGGATCACTTAGAAACCAATGCTTAAGAAAATATGATCAAAGGATTTACAATGTTTAGAATGAATTTAAAACAGAAAGTTTTAGTGTGCAAAAGGTGAGTAAAAGTCCAGGAGAAGACTGGTATTTATAGGAGAAAAATTGGACAGCTGGAAGTCTACTGGAGCGGGGGTGGTCCCCTTAAATAGGGGGCGGTCCCCTTAATAGTTAAGGGGGCCGCCTAGTAAAATTAAGGGGGCCGCCCCTTCTGTCCGTTGGCCAATTTTGTCCTTTTATGAGGAAGGTTTTTCTGGAACATTTTAAGTGATTTTGGTTTAAAAATTTGAATTCATATTTTTATAAAAGATTAAACATTTTTATTTAATGCCAAAAATGTTTTTCAAAAATATATAAAATGTTTTTGATGTTTTATAAAAAAATCTAGTTATTAAGAAAATGTTCCTTTGATCATATAATGCATTAAGCATTAGTTCATTCATACCTTAACTGATTTGAGTTGTAGAAATAGATATTTACAACTAAATACTTGTTTACGTCATAATTTTCCGATTAATGATTTTACATTTTGTGATTATCAAAACGTAGAGATATCGAAAAATATTAATAACGTGTTTAGGCATTATTTATATCAACACGGTTCATTCTTGGTTTTTGTAAAATCCCTTGAAAGAATTTATTTCTCGGTTTAAGTCATAGAATTGTAAAATTCCGTGCACGTTTACATCATGTCTACTACTTCAGATTCTATCATATCTGAGGTACTCAAGTTGTACGACACATATGATAAACAAAAGATTTCCAGTGCTGTACAACAAATAAACGTGTGTGATTCTGATGTTACTAATGTGGAATCTTCGAGCCCGAATTCGCAAGAGAGATAATTACTTCAGTCACTAATGTCACCTAATGCAAAGGAAAGTTGCATTGAATGTTTTCGATCACTTCATTCACATCTCAAGGCTTTGTTTGAAAAACCTGAATACGTGATGGGTTACAGACGGGCTTTCACAACACTCTTTGGTCAAGGTGTTCATGATTTCACAGTCAAAATGACTCTTTATTTTGATCAACTTGAACAACAGCTTGACGAAGCAGACTTCTCAGAAGCAAGATCCAGAGCAGCTTTCAGTGTGATCAACAACCAACTCCAGATGTTCATTTATTCGCAATACACTGAAGAATATGACTATGACAGTCAAATGACAAAAGAGTGTTTTGCTAAATACACTGGAACTGAGGTTGACGTGTTCAGAGTTACGTTGCTACAACTTATGAGTAATGTTAAGGGGTTCATTGATGAAAGAGCACAACATATGGGAAACGGGACAGAGTCAGATAAGGATGATGATAACAGCTCAGGAGTTGATATATCACTGTGTGTGGATGCAGCTCTCAAACCAGAAAAACATCAAGTACTGTCTGCTGAGGTACATCTGTCTGATCAAGATAATGTTCTTTCTAACAAACAACAACATACTGATCAAATTAAACCTACTTATGACACGTATCTGTTGGAAAAGATTGATAGCGATATTACCTCTGATTTAACAGATATGAGTCATAAGGGGGGAGAAATTGATCAGGATGCTGAACATGATGATTCATCAAGTTCTTTGCCTATAGCTGTGTTTTCCAAATCAAATGATATGGTTGAAAAGGATGTTTATAATGAACTTTCAAAAAGATTTTTACAACTTGAAAAACATTGTATTTCTCTTGAAATCTCAATGCAACAAAAGGAAGAAAGTTTGAAAACTAACCTACCATGTAAAAATCCGGAACTTCCTGAATTCCGTGAATTTTTTATAATAAACGATTTAAAAGCTCAGCTACAAGCCAAAAACTTAACGATCAATAACCTGAAAAGTCATATTGCTGAGATGTGTGATATGTGTAATGAAGTTAAAGCTAAACATGATGTTGTTGCTACAAAAATTGTTGAATTAGAACATAAAGTGACTGAATTGCTTAAAGAAAATGAGTATTTGAAAATTCATTGCAAAGAACTGAGTGATACAATCAAAGAAACGAAATCTAAGAATGTAGAGCAAACTATCTCTTTGATTGCCAAAAATAATGAATTCAAGGCTCAACTTCAGGAAAAGGGTTTTGCGATTGCATCGTTGAAAAACGAATTGAGAAAATTGAATGAAAAAGGTGTGAACACTAAGTTTGCAAAACCATCAATCTTGGGGAAACCACCACTTAGGAACCAATCAGTTGTTAGACAACTGACAGCCTTTAGCTCTGAACGGTCAAATATTTCAAAAACACGGTTTGCCTCCCAAGTTGATGCGGAAAAAGTTTTGTCAAAACCAGTCACTTCACAGTCAAGACCTAGTGAAGAGGAACATGCTGTTGCAAAACCACATCACATGAGTGCATCTAGTTCTTCTAGGATTAGTTCAATGCGTGTGTCACTTGAGACACCAAAGGAACATGTTAGACATTAAGACATTGTTCAGAATCAAAACCTAGTGGACGCTAAGAAAAACACACATGAAAAGACTAGGAATTTACCTGTTTCTAAGGGTAGTTGCGTGCAAATTAAGGCAATTCCCGTAGCCGATCACTCTAAGAACCCTAGATCTTTTTCTGATTCCAAACACTTTGTTTGCTCGACTTGTCGGAAATGTGTTTTTAATGCAACCCATGATGTCTGTATAACAAAACTCCTGAAGGAAGTGAATGCCCGTGCTAAGGTTCAATCCTCTAAGACTAGAAACAACAACAAGCCCGTAGAACCAAAGAGTCATACTCAGAAACCTGGTAGGCAGATCGCTGTAGGACAAAGGTCTTCTCTAAACAAGTCATCCACTGTACATGAGAAACCACACACTCCTAGATCGTGCCTTAGGTGGATACCAACGGGTAGAACTTTTAAGATTGTGGGTCTTAGATGGATACCTTGTAGAAAGATGTTCACTGAGTGTAGAACCAAGATTGACAGTGCAACCCCAAATGGCTCAACTGCTGATATCACTAACCCATATAAATGCAAACAAACTCTTAATGTCAATGCAGGAAGTCTTTACTTAAGTGCAGGTACATCGTTCCCTCCTATTAAGGAAAGACTCAGGGTTTGGGTGCCGAAAAGAGTGATATCTCACGATGTAGGGGTTCAAACAATTCAAGCTTGATGAGCATCAACGACGATGACGTCTGTTCAAATCAGTTCAGGCCTCGTTCTTCAATGACTATGACGTTTGAACGCCGCCGTTCAAGCCTCGTGTCTCAATGTCATCATTATGGCGTCTGCTGACATCTCTTCAGGCCCCGTTCATCAAAGAAAAGAAATGTGTACTCTAGAGTGCGCTTTATCTTCGGAAGAAGAGAAATCTTCTTATTTATGACCATTCTCATCAAGCTTCATGCTCTTCTCATGCTCATTCAGTCATCAAGGGGATAAACGTATATTGGAGTATATTCTTATTCACCCGGTCTATCAAAAATGGCAGTTGGTCGTCACATGCAATTTTTGAGGGGGAGAAGGGTGAATAAACTACATGGTGATTGAGATTTGAGTAATGGTCAGATGAATACTCTTGTTTCTGACTACTCTCATCAAAAGGCTTCATACTTGCTCCATGCTCATTCAGATATCAAGTGGATCTACTTCCATCCGATTGGACATTCATTCACTCAATCAAAAATGGCATCCTCGTATGCAATCTTTGAGGGGGAGAAGTGTGTATAGTTGATCAACCTCACATGTACTTGTTCAATCAAAGATGGCATCCTCGTATGCAATCTTTGAGGGGGAGAAGTGTGAACAAGTGATTCGATGTACATTTGGTTGTTGATTCACTCACTTGTGTTGGGCATCTAATTGTGACCATGGAATTGATCAGGTATCACTTATTTGGGGTTGAAGTTGTCTTTCTCAAAGGCGCGATCTTACTCTATCTTGAAGTCGGGGTTGGTTGGATGCATGACCTTCAATGATAACTTGCTCGTGCTTAAGATTTAAGTTGAAGACTTAGGTTATCTAGTTACCAGCAGTCGGGGTAATTATCACTTAAAGGAGTTACGTTGTAGTACTCAGTGTCACACGCCGATGACGTTGTGGATAATCGTAAGAGGTGTTAATGTCTCATACCTTGGTTGGGTATTGAGTACTTAGAGATTTGCTTGGAGCACTAATTCTCTACACCGTTCTTCCAACATTAGTACAAGCGTAAGTCACAAGAATGGGGAATTCTATCTTCAGGTTCAAGTTTGGTATATCGGGTTTGCTCCATCAATTATCACTTCGAATAGCCTACTTAAGGGTTGATAAAGATAGTCAGAGACGGTTTTGGCAGCGGTTAATTCTCACTTGATCTACTTGAGCGTAAGTTTTTCTTCTCACAAGATTTCAAGAATATGTTCGTAAAATGTGTTGCTGATTCTGAGGTATCAAAACCAGCAAGGGGGAAGGAGACATACATCTGAATGCACATTGAGTACACATGATGAGCTTTATACTTCTTCTCAATTGAAGATTATTCCGGGAAGACAAATGTCATAACCGCAGAGAAAATCAGTCTTCTAAGTCGTTCCTTCTGGTGTATCATTCCAACTACGTGTGGGAAGAGAATGTCAGTTTCTGATGATAAAAGACGTACACAATTGTATGGTGGTTCCTATGGTTAGTCGGTATCCTACTGAAGGAAATGTGTACATCCGGTACTCAGTAGCTGTTATGGTACTGTCTTGGTGTTATCATGTCGACTACATATGGGATAAATTGCTTACACTCAGGACTTAGCTGAATTTGGTGTAACAATTCTCATCTGCAATTTCCTGAAAGGAGATAAGGGGATATTCGGGTCTTAATTGATCTTGATGATGCTTTGTCGACTTCATTAATGGGATTGAGTATGTACTTCGGGTTTTTGGGCTTCATATATCGAGACTGTCTGCATCTCTTCAATCACTTGGGGGAAGTGGTCTCTGGATACTGTTGGTATGCGTTGCTTCAGACTTCAGCGGGAAGAAATGTGAGAAGTATCATTCAAGCGTGAGATGATTCGTGGCTGATTTATTTAAGGATCCCCCGATCGAAGAATCTCGACGGTTATTCTTAAAAGGAGCAGCAATATTTAATGGGGTTTGCTATGGTTTTCGCTGTACACTTACCTTTCGTAAGCTTGAAAGAGAGCTTTGAAACTGCTCAAAAGGAAGATTATTGGTCTGGGGGGAAGCTATCAAAGCTTTACATTGAGAAGGCTCGAGCTCAGACGATTATTTTGGAGCCTTGAAAGCTTTGGTGGTGAAAGTTTAAGAGATGTTGACTTCAGATTTCTACCACATGCTGAACGTATCCTCATTTCGGTATTCATGTCATCATCGTCTTAAACTGAGTAACATATTTTGTACATATCTTATACCAAACTGTAAATAGAAAAATATAAAAAATAAAAAAAATAAAAAATCATGCTAATTGTAAATAGAGAAACGTAAAACCAGAAAAACCATAAAAATTAAAAAATAGAAAATACCAAAAATAGTTTCACCTAGGCATGTCTTCTGTTTATCGATAACATTTACAGACTTAGAAATGTCATTTAATAATGGCACGGGTTTTTAAATGAAGCTCGAGCAGAAGTTAAAATGGATTGTTAAAACATGTCTAAATGGCTTGCTATTACTTCAGATAGCAACCCGTGCTTCAAAATGGGGAAAGCACGTCGCCAAAAAGACGGCTGTTCCTCCAACTGGGTGATGTTCACCTGGGCATGGATTACTTCATACCCATGCATCCCTGATTTGATGTACGTTTTAGTGCATCATTTCTTGTAAAAGAAGAGAAATCTTCTTTGTATACAAATAGTTTTCCTTCTATGATTCTTCTGAAAATTATTTGTGAGACACTTGGTGAATATGTGTTGTATGAAATTTGTTTAAACTTGGATTATGCATAAAATGTGTCACTCAATCAACGACTACAAATCTTTAATACGGGTCATTGATTGAGGGGGAGAGTGAATTCAAATTTTATATCATCAAACGGGTTTCTTGGTTAAATCATACTTGTTGAAATGGTTTTGCAGTTAATGGGGTATTAGTTGAAGAGGATCTTGCTAAAATTTTATATCAAATGGCCAAATGTGTGAATTGCTAGAAAGTTTTGGTCATTATGTGCAATGTGCTTATAGTTTCCTAGCTTTATATATCTAGAAGGTTCATTTGTGTTACTTTGGAATCCTCGTGTAATCCCCTAAATACTTTAAGACTCAAAACCTAAAAGAAGTAAGAAAACCGGTTGCAGTTGATATTTTTGAATAATCCAATGACATGTGTATGATCTGAATGAATGAGTTTCAACTGTTGTTTGACTCTTGTTAGTCGATTGCTGCTTAATTGTTGTTGAAATTGTGCATATGTTCTTAGGATTCGCTTAGGTATATAGCTATCATGATAGAATCATGTTCCTAAGATCCTGAATTGAATATTGAAATCTGTGTGAATTTCCATGCTCATGATTGCTACTTGCTCTTCATGCTAGATAGTAGTTTCACGTATTTCCTGACTGTGGTTTGATTAAATGAATTTGGTATAATAATGTGGCAAGCTGCTGAAGGGTAGCTATTAAGGAATAGTGTGTCTGTATGCATGTATATCTGTGTTGATATTCTCATGCAGATTCCATAGCCAAAATGAATGTACCAGTTCCCGCTCTAACCATTTGATCAGACGTCCAAACTCTATTGATTGGCTCAGAATTCACCACGACAACAACATCGGCAGCAACAACAACAACAACAACACTTTCACCACCGCCACCACCATTCATCTATTTTGGTCTCGCTAAGTGGGGATCAACGACATTTGCGAAAGATTTGTTGGTGGATGGATAATTGATGTTGACTACTAACTCAGAAAAGCGGGTGATTACATCATCTGCGCAAAAAGGTCAATATCATTTGTGTCATAATTGTCGAATTGTGCATAATAAGCAGTGAATCTCCCTCTTAGTTTAAGGGGGAGCATAGTATGTTCCATTATCAGAATACATTAAAATTGGACACATTTTCTCCCACATTTTCTAACTCATTTAAATCAATTGGGATCACAAATCTCAAATGGTTTGAAATTTTTGATCGGGGTGAGAGAATGTGATTTAAATATGAAATCTGATAAAAGTAAGCTCTCCCATATGTGTTAAACCATTTTTTATATCTATGCACATATTGAGGGGGAGCAAAATGTTTTGGATGTGAAAGTAAGCTCTCCCGTAAGTGCTAAACTCTTTTGTATACCAATGCACTTATTGAGGGGGAGCAAAGAATTTGGCATAACATGAGATCGTGACTCAGACTTAACAAATGAATTGACGAAACATATACTGTCATGAATCGAAAGGACATATCCTGGCCGGGTAATAATTTCAAGCTGGTCTAACCAGTGATGTAAGCGTGTCTCGAAAAGGATGTGTCTGAGTAGAGTGTACCGTTTCGAGAAACTTTCTGTGAACTTGACCAGGACGGGTAATAATTTCAAGCTGGTCTAACCAGTGATGTAAGCGTGTCTCGAATCGGTCATGTTCACTGAAAGTTGATCAATTCAAAAAAGTGCGAGCTCTACCTAACATGTGTAAATTTATAAAACAATCATTTGAGCACATGTTGAGGGGGAGCATTTGAAAAATATAAAACTCTCAAGTGTTTACAAAAATGTGTTTCAGAATCGTAAGCACTTTGAGAGATTTTTCAAAGATTTGTTTTGGCAATCGTGGATGAATACCAAAGACCGACCATTTTAATTAATGCATGGAGTTATAAGGATGGTTAGGTTAGGCTCAACTTCCCACGATCACGCCAGAGCCGGAGGGATCTACCTAGGGACAATCCACTAGTTAGTGTAGAAGTCCTTAGGTATGATTAAAAAAAGGAGAAAAGTGGATAAGGGAAAAGTGCCGACTGAGATGGAGCTAGTACTGGAACAAACCCAACAAGGTACTAGTAATGAAGTCTCGGTAAGCACTGAAGGGGTTGAAGAATGAAAAAGAATTGTAAAGGTAAAGGGTGAAAAGAAAGAAGCCCTCCTTACACTTTAGGCAGAAACCGGGTCAATACATATGCTGTCAGAATCACTTAGTTGATTGCTGACATTGAAGACAAAGTATCATGGACCCAGTGATACGCTGCACAACCCTCCCTAGCCACTCAAGGTCCCTTAAAGGATTCTTGTTTCAATTGTCACGGAGTTCAATACATTTCTAACATCTCTCTCATTCCGAGTTAGATGATATTGAAAAGGTGGCAGTTCTCTCCAGCCTCCGCTTACTAAATCAAAACGCACTATCGAGTCTAGAGCCACGAGATTCATAATAAGATCTCATAGGAACACGAATTATTTCTACACTGGTTGTTCAACATTAAGGACACCAGTTGTAAACTTATGAGTCCTACGCAGATCTTAGCAATCTGCCAGGACATTTATGAGAGAATTTACAAATGTAATTCTCAATGATTGAATGGAAATTCCTGCCAGGGTCAACATCAAACAGCCCTGAAAGCAGGTCACTTCGGTAATTCCCTGTGGATTACGCTTAGTGATCGCGGCGGTTTCAAACGGTCTACAGTCGTGGAGTGATCTCCAGCGACTTACCTAATCGCTGATGTGCTACGGTTCGATCTTAAAAAGCCCTCTGTGGGTTTTCGATTAGGAACGGTCTTGGTAAGGATTAGAGAGAGTTTTCACACTATGCTGTTAACAATCTCGAAGTCCGAACCTGTAAGTACCAGACGTTTTATTGCTAACTGTCGTATGCAGGAACTTCTGGCGGTTGTAGCTATTGGATGCTGTAGCTGGTTGCGGTTGTAGCTGGTTGCAGACAAGATGCCAATCCTCTACCACATGTTCACACTACATCATCATTGTAACTCAACAAAGTCATGATCAACCTAAAAGACCTTTAACACGGCTTCTGTAAACTCTGATGCTAAAGATCATGACACCAAATAGTGTGAGCATGTCGGCTCAAAGATTTACACATCACGTAGAGACATACTACTGAAAGATGGCTTGAAGATACATGTTGAATGATATTTTCGAAGAATACTCAAAATCATCCAAGACAAAGGAAAGGTCATCAAAAGTTCACTGCTGAAAGCACAATGATCAAAGACGTTGAAGAATCAAAGACTATGAGCTATGAAGACAACTTCAGAAGTCAAAATGCTAGAATTCAAGTTATTATTTCCGGGGTGACCTCCCTTAGGGGGAGATGGTTAGGAATATAAATATTCTTATGAAGGTTCGGTCACCCCGAGCATCTATTTAGCATTCACATAGCTCGTAGGCTTATTTATATCAGTTTAGTACTATTAGTATTATTAGTATTATTAGTGTAGTTAAATATATTTGTGGAGTGGGTCGGGGCTTTCCCCACTGTCAGCTCACTCCACAGCCCACTAGGGGCACAAGTATTAGGAACTATATATAGCCCTCTCCACATAAGGAGAGGGTTGGAGCTTCACATTTTCTAATCTAATTTTTCTTTGTTTTTGTCTACACTCTCTCTCTCTATAACAACAAGCTCCCATCTTCTTCATCTTCTTCTCTAAATTCATCTAATATCTCATCATCTAATCCAAGCATACAAAAACAACACGCTTACTAAAAATGAATTTGAGGCAGTAGGAACTTAAACCAGCAGTAGTAATAACAAATTACAGTAGTCAAAACCTTCCCCTCAAATGGTGCATGTAAATGATTAAACACTCTAAAATATGCTATCCCAGAAATCCATGGGTTAACCATTTCTTGAATCTCCAATTCTGTAGGCTTCTTGTAATGATTACTGTTGAAGAAAACTAAGTATAACGAATTTGATGATGAAGTAAAACAACCCAAACTTGTGTCTTATTTCTGTTGATATAAATAATGCCTAAACACGTTATTAATATTTTTCGATATCTCTACGTTTTGATAATCACAAAATGTAAAATCAATAAACGAAAGATTATGACGTAAACAAGTATTTAGTTGTAAATATCTATTTTAACAACTCAATCACTTAAGGTATGAATTAACAAATGCCTAATACATTATACGATCAAAGTAACTTTTTCTTAATCACTAGATTTTTTATAAAATGACACAAACATTTTATATCTTTTACAAAATCATTTTTGGAAATTAAAGGAAAATGTTTAATCCATAATAAAATTATGAATTCAAATTTTCAACCAAAAAAGGCAAAAATGTTCAAGAAAAACCTTCCCCACAAAAAGACAAAGCTGGGCAACGGATATAAGGGGCGGCCCCCTTAATTACCTAGGCGACCCGCTTAATAATTAAGGGGACCGGCCCCCTAATTAAGGGGACCGCCCCGCTCCTCCAGCTGTCAGTTTTTGCCTTTAAATACTGGACTAATCCTGGACTTTTTCCTTACCTTTTGCACCCCAAACCTTCTGTTTTAAATCTCTTCTCATCTTTCGAAATCCTTTCTAAATCCTTTGATCATATATTCTTAAGCATTGGTTTCTAAGTGATCCAAGCTTCTATCATCCAAGTGCAAAAGAAGATACTCCTTCAACAACTAGAGAAGAAGTATTATAGTTTAATTCATATTATTGTGTAGTTGTGTGAAGTATTTGATAAGATGTTGTGTAGTTGTAATTAGTAGATCAAAGTGTAAGTAAGCAGTGGTGTTGTAAAGAAGTAGTGTAGAAGTTGTGAAGCCGTCGTGTAGAAGTTGTGAAGCCGTCGTGAAGAAGTTGTGAAGCCGTCGTGAAGAAGTTGTGAAGCCGTCGTGAAGAAGTTGAAAATAAGTTGTGAAGAAGTCGTGTAGAAGTTGTGAGATTGGTTCTAGCTACGATTAGCACCCGACATCTAGCTTTGTGTCGTTAAACCGGTGTAAGCTAAAGTTGTGTAAGGTTTTCTCCACCATAAGGGAGTTTGTTGACATAGTGAGGAGAACTCTCGAGTAGGTGACTCGAGGAGTGGAGTAGGGCAAGGAAGGTGTCCTTGTATGCCACTTAATCCTTGTTTGTGGTTTGATCTTTCCATCTCTATCTTTCATTTCATTTCATTTACTTTACTTGCATTGTTTATTTACATTTACTTATATTTGTTCATACTGTTCAAGAGTTGAATTCATATAAGATCGAATCAAAGTTTTAAAAAGTAAACAAAGGTTTTCACAATAAAATTAAAAAGACGTAAAACTATTCAACCCCCCTTCTAGTTTTCCCACAATTGGTATCAAGAGCCACGTCAAACAAGATTTTTAAAATAAATTGTATTTTAAAACTTGAAACGATCTATGAAATCCAAAAAATATTTAGAAGGGCAATCTATGCAGAGACCACCACTATTTGAAAGTGATGGATTTCTTTATTGGAAAAATCGATTCGAAACTTATGTGAAATCAAAAGATCTAGATCTTTGGCATGTTTTTACTAATGGTGATTTTTTACCTATTCAAAATAATCCAGAAACTAAAAAGGATGAAATAGTACATTTTGAAAAACAAAATGATGATTTAAAAAGAAAACTTGCTAAAAATAATGAAGCAAAAATGGTTATTTATAATGCGTTACCGCGTAAAGAATACGAAAGAATCTTTATGTGTGAAACCGCAAAAGAAATTTGGAACTCTTTACTAATAACTCACCAAGGTAATAGTCAAGTCAAAGATAATAAAATAGATCTTCTTGTTCAACAATATGAATAATTTACGATTCTGAAAAAGGAATCGATTGATAATGCTTTTGCTAGGTTTAACACTATCATCACACGTTTAAAAGCACTTGATGAGAGTTTTTCTAGTAAGAATTTTGTTAGGAAATTTCTTAGGGCTCTTCATCCAAAATGGCGGGCTAAAGTTACGGCGATTGAAGAATCGAAGAACTTGTCAACTCTTCAACTTGACGAGTTGATCGGCAACTTGAAAGTCTACGAAGCAATAATAAAGAAAGATTTCGAGATGGTCAAAGGAAAAAGAGAGCAAAGCAAGTCAATTGTATTGAAAGCTAGGAAGGAATCTAGTGACGAGGATAGCTCAACCTCCGAAAGTGATGACGAAGAATATGCCATGGCCGTAAGAGACTTCAAGAAATTCGTCAAGAGACGAGGAAGATTCGTTAGACAACCACATGATGAAAGGAAAATGTTACAAAGAAATAAAGATGACAAAACTAGCAAGAGCGAGAGGAAGTGCTTTAAATGCGATGATCCAAATCATCTCATCGGAAGATGTCCAATGATGTCAAGGGAGCAAAATCAAAAGGCGTTCGTTGGAGGAGCATGGAGTGATAGTGATGAAGATGAGAAAGAAACCACAAAGGAGGAGAAGTGTCTTATGGCTAAGACATCGAGTGAGGTACATTCTGAAACTGAATAATTTAGTGATGAAAATTTATCAATAGACGAAAAAGACTTAGATAGTGAATATAATAGATTATGCAAATTAGGTCAAAAAGTAATGACTAAAAACAAATCACTAAAATGCATAAATAACCAATTAGAAAACGAAGTACTCGAACTAAAAACTAAACTACACAACTTAGAAAACGGCAAAGAAATTTTTGTGGAATGTAAAACATGTCAAGAGATTAAAAATGAAAACGAAAAACTTAAGGAAGAAATTTGAAAACTTGACAAATTCGAAAATAGTAGTAATTCACTTAAGAAAATAATAAGTGTTCAAAGAGTATCAGGAGATAAAACCGGCTTAGGATTTAATTCAACTAAGGCTTCAACTAGTGAAACTAAAAATGTAAAGTTTGAATGTGAATCTAGTAAGAAAAAATCTTTAGAGTCAAAACCTAAATACATACTTATGAAAGATAAAAAAAATACCCATTGCTAGTAATGAGGAAGTAAAAATTTTCTACAAACCATCTTTAAAAACTGAAGTAGGATATTCTAAACCAAAATTAAGGTCAAAAACACCTCCTCCTAGAAGACCACCTAGTTCTCACCCTCGGCCTAAAACTCCTCAACCTAGAAGAAACCAAAATAGACAAAACCGCCAAAATAATAGTCACCCAATGTGGAATTATTCAAATCCACCAAGTTTCAATCCTTGGGGAATACTTCCACCATATATGCATCCTAGTCAATTGCAAACCATGTTTGGTTCAAACAACTATGGACCAATTAGACAATGGGGACCAAGTGGCTAAAGTGTCAACTCATTGGGAAATTCGGTTTCTTATCTATGATTGGCTTCTATAAGTCAATATAAACGCTTTGAAGTGCTTGAAGACTATTTATTGAAGACTAAAAGGTACGCCTCCCTTTCATGCTCACTACTATATTATATGCTTAGATTGAGGATCTAACTAATTGCATGCCCCCGTTAGTCTAAAATGCTTAGTTTAGTTAATACTTATGTGTTTGTTAGTGAGTTATTCTTTTATATATATATATATATATATATATATATATATATATATATATATATATATACCTAAACTACTATAAATATATATACATATCCTCTCACAACCTAGATACGTCGTTAGTTGACTATCTAGAACTAAAAGAAATTGTTCGTCCTCGAACCTTTTCTTTCCCCTTGGCTCTCTTGAACTCTAACGTTCAACATGAAAATCTTCTATGTCCACTGTCACAAAACTCATGGTGATGAAGAGAAGTGAGTTGAGTGGATCAACATAGAAGTAGAATTTGAACCTTCGCACAAGAAAACTATGGATGAAACAAACTCCCATCGCCGTTAGCACTCATCTCCGTCATTACCTCATCATCTCTCGACACCATTCAAAAGTCCACATTAACACATAATATATTTACATATATACATATATATACACATTCCCTCTCATTCTTTTTCAACTTGACGTCTTGATCATTTGATCCAAAGTTGTCAAGATATTTTTTTTAACGAAATGTTAATAAAATATGTCAAGTATTCCCTCCTCATGCCAATACACTCTAACGTATTTTTGATATATGATAAATCTATCTATATACATATAAATATTTTACTGACAGAAACGAACTCGCAAAATTCCAAATTTTTGGTAGGCGGCCCCCTTAATGTTTAAGGGGACCGGCTTGTTATCGAGGGCGGCCCCCTTAATGTTTAAGGGGACCGGCCATCTGATGCTGCAAAAACGAATTTCCTCCTTAAAATTTTTGCCAAACACTCCATTTCTCAAACACTCTTTTCCCTCTACCTGCTGTGAACGAAAAACACCATCCCAAAACCACCAAAATCAATTACCAAATCACCAATTCGGGCTTAATTCGCAAAGGGTAAACACTTACAACTCGATTAACAACATATATTGTAAGTTTTCCAACACACATTTTGTCTAATTTCATCTAATTTTGAGTCTAATCATAATTAGGAATTTTATTCAAATTTTTCAAACTCGAATTTTATTAAAATTAAGTCTTGGATTTTCATAATCAAATGCTCCCCATAGGATTAGAATGCTTAATTAACCTAGAAACTAATTAATCAAAAACCCTCATGCCAAAATTTTGAAAAACCAAACACTCTCATTCAAATTGTTGAAACATGCCATAAACACTTGTTAAAACTAACCACATTATATTATCACAACTCTTTATTCCTAAAAATATATTTTTCGAATCATGAAAAATGCTTTTATTAAACATAAGAGGGTGTTTGGATTAGGTCATAAAGTCGTCGAAATTAAGTAGAAATAAATTTCACAACAAATTATCAAGTTTATAAACATGCAACTAGTGATTTCGAGTCATCAAGATACATAATTCATATGTATATTGCGATACTAGTCGTTATTTTTCTAGTAAATGGAGCGTTTGGCATAACAAATTGAAAAGTATTTTTGAGTCAAAATCTACGTTTTCATCTTTTCAATAAGTTACTTAACATAAATACTCATAAGAAATAGCTAGACATACAATCTAATGTTCGTCTAGCCACATTTCAAAGTGACTTATGATGTATAAAGGAGCGTTTAGATGTTCTTGGTTCTTTACCATAAAATCTCTATAACTACTCCTTAACATCATGAAATACATTTTAAGCGAGTTAAAAATTAAAACCAAGGAACGTTGTAAACTACTTCTTAGGATTAAATTTTTAGAGTCGAAGTATGTTTGCATTCCACATAAGTAGAATATACGACATATGCATGTTAATTTTTTTTAATCTTATTTTCTTGTTGTTGTCTTGTTTAGGTGAAAATGCCTAAAGCTACGGTTGGTGATGTTTCCAAAACCAAACAATATATTCCAAAAGTCTCCGCTACTCCCGGCATATCTCCCGTCATTGCATGTTTCTATCGTACCATTGAAAATAGAAACATTCATGAGGGAAGAGTTGTCGATCCATCCTTCTATCAATCCGACAATATCGAACGAATGTTCACCAATGTTCGTCTCGATTGTCTTTTCAAAATAAATGAACCAATCATTCCTCATTTCGTTCTTGACTTCTATAGCCAAGTTACGGTGCAAACCGATGACTATGGGATCTCAAATGAATGGAATCTTTCGTCTCTTGAACAACATCGACCTCAGGATGGTCCATACTATTCTGAGATTCCAACTCCTGACGACATTCGTCGACTTCTTGAGCTAGAACGTGGTACGACTAGCAGAAGAATCAAGTCGAAAAATGTCGACATTCATGCAAACCAAATCCTCCTCAAAGAGTTAAGCCCCGACATGAAGCATTGGGAAGAACTCATTCGCGAGAATGCGTTTGGTACCGGTTGGTCACCGTGATCATCTCACGGCGAGCATCGCTCACATGTTTTATTGTGTTGTTGCAGAAGAACAATACAATTTGGCTTATCTATTTGTTCATCGTATCATCTCCGCCAAAAACACTCCAAAATCTTCCCTATGTTATGTTCCTCACTCGACTTTATCATCATGTCATGGAACATTACCCACATCTTGAGAGTGATATCTATGAGTTCATTCAACCGGTCTTGCATCCTCTTGTTCGAATCCAACCTCGTCGATCTCGAAGTGACAAGGGAAAATCTAGTAGCTCTATATGACTCGCACCTCGTGGTTCTACATCTCATCGGGAAGATGATGATGAGGAGGAAGGCACATCACGTGTTAGTACCCCATCACCCACGACCTTCATTGATAATCTTCCGGATTATACCGACTATCAAGTTCCTTCTCCTTCCCAACAAACCGATCAACTCCTCTTTGAACGACAAACCTCATTGCTCAACACTACTCAACAAATGCATCAGGAGGTTCGAGGTGGATTCAAGTCAATAGGAAAAGTCTTCAGGAAGATACTTGGGAAGAAGAAATAGATATGTTTGGTGTGGGTTTAGTTGAACATTGATGTTATTAGACAATTATGTGTGGTGTGTTTTTTTTTTTGATCCGATATATTCGGATATACTTGACATTTTTCTTGTTATTTTCTTGTATATTGGATTATGTTAGAATTATAACTATTATCATGTTAGGACCTTGCTGCTAGATTCTTTAATATGATATGCTTATGATATACTTATAATATGCTTATGATAGTATGCATGATTATTTAATATGCTTATGTTACTATTTGATCATTCTTAGTGTATATGTTCCAAATAGAGCTTGCTGCAAATACACACTTAAAAATTGACCCTTTTCTGGAAATTTTTGATTTTTGGTTGCCTGGGAAAACACCAGAAGGGTGGTCCCCTTAATCATTAAGGGGGCCGGCCTACAATTAAGGGGACCGACCATCTGGACAGTAAATTTTACTGTTTCCTTTTGCATCTTGTGACCCCTTTCTCTAGCCCCAGCTACCATTTCTCTTAATAACCCAACTGATTTTGGAATATTACTACAAAAATTCAAAAACTTACCTAAACCTACCATATTTTCATACTATAAACTCCCTCCAAATGATAACTCCTCATTCCATCACTCTTCACCTCCATCAAACACCATCCTAATCCACCATGTTATCACCAAAAACCTCCATCTCTAAGACTTCAAAGAAACAAAAGATTGTCATCATACCCCCTAAACAACTCTTCATTGATCTAACTCAAGAAGACAACACCACTCCATCACCACCACCTAAATGCTCATCTCCTAATGCACCCAATGCACCATCCAAAACACCTTCCACTCATGGCACATCCTCTTATTCCATACCTTCATCCTCATCCATCAATGACTACATAAACAAACGCTTATCCTCACCACAAATGGCACCATCACAAAGAGCATCAACACCACCTCCTACTCAAGAACCTCCATCCACCGAACTTGCTATTTCCCTTTCACCAATCACACCTCTTGATTCTCATTTCTCATCTTCACCAATCACACCACCATTCTTTGTCAATCCCGTACCTTGGAGTCTACTTGAAGCCCATGGAGATACTTGCCTTTGTTGTATCCACAACCGAACCATCATCTTTGGTCTTAGAGATGAAATGCAATACATGTTTTCATGTATTGAGCACATGGTAACCAATCCACCTCCACCACCACCTCCACCATCTTCGCTTATTTCACCACCACCTCCTCCACTTCTTGAATCTCCAATTCTGTAGGCTTCTTGTAATGATTACTGTTGATACAAAAGTTGGGCGTTCCTTGATAGGGCTTCTATTCTCGTACCAATTCGAATCTTAATGCTTGATGAGACCTGCGCACTAAGAAAAAGAACAAACACCGTTAGGCTTATCGAGGGATTGTCTCCCCCGATTATCCTCCGGCGTGAGAGTAAGTAATCGAATGTAGGGTTTAGTTTATGGTGAAGGTTTATTGAAGATCGTACCTTTACCGAGGGCTTGGGTGCCCTTTATATATGCATGAAACCCTAGTGGGTTTCGTGTTCCCTACTCTTCGGCGTGTTAGCCGACATCGGGTATATAGTATATATCTTCTTTATTTAGAAGATATTCTATATATTATCCGGAAATAACTTTGGGCTTGGGCCTTGTCGACCCAAGCCGCATAACTGGTAGTCCAGTTGCGGCCCAAGCGTGGTGGGCTTAATTGTTAGTATTGTTTACTAACCGGGTTCGTGACCCGGGTGTAGGACTATACGTCATCATGTCCCCCAGTCTAGTGTGCGCAGGGTAAAACCTGCGGACGCTAGACTAGAGTCGTGTCGAAATTATTCCCCATGCGTACGCGGGAAGCTTTCAAAAAATATACCGCCAAAACCACACGTGTGATGTATCTAGTCCAAAAAAGTGTAATTTGGGTACCTTGGGAAATGGAGAGGTTGCCCACTTGCCTTGTACCGTCATTTATCCTAGCCACACGATTGGGGCTAGTGGGATACACGTTGTCACTTATCTGTGGTGGATGGGAAAAGTATATAAAACTACCGCCTCTCATTCACTGTGACGTCCACAGTTAAAAAATCGCCATTCCTCCATTTTTACATCTTCAAATCTTCTTCCAAAAAAGATAATTCAAAGGTAATTGCGCGTGCACACATAATCTGAATCAGAAAATGGTAGCGCAACTTCATGATTTCCAGTCTAACATAACCGAGGAGGAACTGATTCAGTTCACCTCGGATTATTTTATCCCTTTGGGCCTGCGCCCAGAGGTACCCGGTCCGAATGACACCATCGCGGATTTCCCTGCTGGGAAGGTGGGGTTATATACGCGCTTTTTCGAGTGGGCGAATCAGCGCGTCCCCATCTCCGTGTTACTGAGTGACATACTCAATTATTACAATCTCCACATCTCCCAGTTGCATTGTATTGGTGCTGGGAAGATTGCTAACTTTGAGGTGAACTGTCGCTTGTTGGCGATTCACCCAACCCTCCACTTATTTCGCGCGTTTTATCACGCAACGTGGTCAAATGGGTGGGTTACCTTCTCGAAGCGCGTTGGAAAGTTACAGTGTTACGTGCAGAAGGTAGATAAGCTCAAGGATTGGAGGGAAAAATTCTTTTGGGTTGATGAAGCCGTCTTCCCTGACCATTTTCCATTTTACACCCGTGCCGATCTGCCCAAGGATGAGCGCCCCCCTGAGACGTGGTATAACGCGGATCATGCGGCGATCATTGATGAGAACCGTATTCCCATCAAGCCATATCCGGAGGCGTTCCTGGTGCATATGGGCATCAGTCGCAACTACTTCGAGCATGAGACGGAGGTCCCCACATTCTTGAATGCGGATGGCACGGGTGGGTGCTCCTTCTGTCGCCTTACTGTCGTTATTAGTGTAAGCGCTTCTTCTTTTTCCATACTTTATGTAACTTGCTTTCCTTTGTTTACTTGATGCGCAGATATGGATCTGTTCGCTGTTGTGAGGCTGGAGAATCCGCGTTCCGTGGCGGTGGGAGTGCGTCCTCTGGGGGACGGTGAGCAGACTATTCTGCAGGCGACGGCAGGGCGCGTCGTGGATTTGGTTATCCCAGATCCCGAAGGCTCCCCTGATGTGATAGCGGCTGAGCCAATACAGGAGGTGGCTCCTCCTGTGCAGCCAAGTCCTGACGCTGCGCAGCCTCCTCTTCCCGAAATGGTGATCCATTTAGAGGAGACTGACAGTGAGATGGAGGAGAGCTCCCCACTGACGCGCAAGAGAGCGCTTGGCAGTGATGGTGAAGGGCCGTCCAAGAGGCCGCGAACTGATGCTGGGGAAAGCTCGTCTCTTGCTGGGGTGCAGATGAAGTAAGTACTTTAGTAATGAACTTTTGTCAAGTTATATTTTGTGCTAACTTCGTTCCTTCGTGTCTTCAGTGTGGATGTTGAGAAGTCTGGTGGAGGTGCGTCCACGACTGAGACTGAGAAGGAGAAGGACGTGTCCTCGACTCCTCCCCCCATGTAAGTATTATTTAGCATTTCCTTAGTATTTTGTGTATGATTGACCGTGCACTAACTTTGTCTCTTGATGGTTTTTGCAGCGAAAAGCCTGTGGAGGACGCTGGCGTCTTAGATGGGAGTGCGCCACCCGAGGTGAGTCATGCTCTGGACGGGGCGCGTTCGCCGAGGGACGTTGAAGTGGAGTCAAGTCCGTTTGACTCTACGATGGAGGAGCTTGCCTCCATCGCTGTGCGCCAGTCTGAGCTGGTGGCGCAAGCAAGGGTGCATAAGTCTGAGGAAATTTCCAGACTGCGGGCGCAACTGGCGTCTGTGCAAGCTGAATTAGCAAGCTCTAAAGCTGAGCAGCTGAGCTCCAAGGCTAAACTGGAGCGCGCAGAGGCGTCTGCGCGAAAAATGGGTGAGGAGAAGGTCATGGTGATGGCTGAGCTGGGGAAGGAGCGTGTGCTGCTGGGATCTTCAGAGACGGAATTCGTTATGGGCGCTGAAGTACTTGCAACAAAATAGGAGCAAGCACTTTGCCAACATTGAAGAGTTCCGCAGCAAAGTGGAGCTTGCGCTGAAGATGCAGGAGGAGAAGCTCCGTAAGCTTAGCATCGAGTATGATGAGGAGCTTTATCCTCATTTGGTTCAATCTGTGGCCGAGCGCAGGTACATGACCATTGTATTTTCCTTATAACTTGTATATATTTGAGACCCTTTTTCTTATTAACACTTGTGTTATTTCGTAGGTGGTTGATCAGTCATGGTCTTCGCCTGGCCGCCATGTGTACGCTGGAGCATCCTGAGGTCACCGGATCCTTTGGGAAGGTTGTCAATTGCGCTATTGCGCACGGTGAGACCTCGGCCGCAGACAAGCTCGCGGAGGCCAAGTTGCTGACTGTGCCGCTTGCTGAGGTGCCTGGGTATAAGGCGGATGCCCATGCTGAGCTTGTTGCTGCCATGGAGGAGCTAAAGAAGCTTGAGCTTCCGCACATCGCTCTCTTGGAGCGTGATCAGGACCAGCCGATCAGCGTGATGTGGCGCAGTTGAAGGTACCCATTTTTGCTCAGCCTCGTGACATTCTGAATCCTTTCCGTCTTGAGAAAGAGATTTCTTTGCAAAGGTCGCTAAATGCGCATGTTTCCAGGGTCGCACGGAAGAAAGGCGAGAAAGGAAAGGCCATTCTGTGCGGCATAGGCGCTGCGCATCAGCCTAGATCCGATGGTGTGCCTGTCTGCGTGGCCACTGTTTCCCTTGATGATGCGGAGTTGTTGAAGAGACTCGCGGATTCAAAGGAAGCGGCTTTGAGCGGGGGTTCCAGCCAGTTAAGGCGTACATATAGTATTTAGCTCTTTTGTACAAGTCTTTTTGTAGAACTGTATTCTATGAATAAAAAGTTGCTTTTGTACTTAGTGTTTCTATATCTTCTAAATACTTATGCTTTTTGAACTCGTAGTTCTTATATGACTTATGTATCCTTGCGTGAAGATAGCTTTAAGTGTTTAAGCGTACTTAGAAAATAAGGGTCATAATCGTGTATGAATTTCCTTAAGGACCGTAGTCGTGTTTTGAATTTTGAATCATAGTCGTCTATGTAGTTTTATAAGTTTACTTGTCGTATTGTACTTTAAGGAGTCAAGAGTCTTGACCTCCTGAATTGTTAAACGCGCACAGTGTGCCCTTTTGCGCATCCGTCGTGGGATGTGTAAGGAACTTGCGCCAACGTCTTGAGCGCAAGGTGTTTAACAAGGATTCGTGATCCGATGTTGATGGGTTTGCAACCCTCTTACTCAACGAGTTGTTTATTAGGTTAACTCATCCTTTCTGCCATCGTGGGTCTTAGTGTGTGCATGCACGCCATGTAGGCAAGATTATAACAATATTGAAATACAATGATAAAGATGCAAACAATAAAGTTAAATGTGTTATGGAGTTAGCTAGAAACCATAACGTTTTATTAATACTTGCAAGTTTTGAAAAAGAATGTTTTATCTAGATAATACATAAAAAATAAAATTACATGGATCTTTATTGAGGGCACTTTCTAAAGTGCATGAGTGTCCATGTTAGGCCGTAGCCTTCTTCAAAGGTAGCACCGTTTAAGGTTGCGGACGTTCCATGTTCGCTGTAGCTCATTTCCGTCCTTGTCGCGTAGCTTGTACGCTCCATTGCCAAGTGCCTCTATGACCTCGTAAGGTCCTTCCCACTTTGGTCCTAGCTTCCCAGTGTCTTCTGCGCGGCTTGAGTCGTTTTCGCGGTATACGAAGTCGCCTGGTCTGAATGAAGTGCTGCGTACTTTGGTGTCATAGTATTTTTTCATTCTCGACTTGGCTTTCTCTTCGCGTATTGCTGCGCGTTCACGTCGCTCTTCCAATAGATCTAAGTCTATGCGCCGCTCATCATCATTGGTTGCCATGTTAACTTCCGCAGTACGGATGGTTGGCATTCCAATTTCAGCCGGTATTACAGCTTCTGTCCCATAGACCAAAGAGAAGGGGGTGTCCCCGTTGCTAACCTTAATGGTTGTTCGGTGCGCCCAAAGAACATGTGATAGTTCTTCTACCCATCTACCTTTGTGTCTGTCCAGGCGCGCTTTGATTCCTTCGCCAAGGCTTCTGTTTGTGCGCTCGACCAGACCATTGGTTTGTGGATGAGTTACTGATGCAAAGTGTTGCGTGATGTTCAATTGTTCGCACCAATCTTTGAACGGATTATCACGGAATTGTTTTCCGTTATCCGAGATAATTTCTCCAGGCAATCCAAAACGACATACTATGTTGTCCTACACGAATCGTTTCACCTGGTTACCTGTTATAGTCGCTACTGCCTTTGCTTCGATCCACTTGGTAAAGTAATCTATTGCCACAATGAGGAATTTCAATCCTCCTGCGGCAATGGGAAAAGGTCCAGCGATGTCGATACCCCATTTGTAGAAGGGCCATGGCGATGTAATAGGTGTTAGTTTATGTTGTGGTCGGCGCGGAATAGGTCTGTGAACTTGGCAATCATTGCACTTCTGTACCAAGTCGCGTGCGTCACGGTGCATAGTAGGCCAATAGTATCCAGACCTTAGGGCGCGCGCTACAATGGACCATGGTCCTGAGTGCATGCTGCATGAGCCTGCGTGGATCTCTCTAAGTACATAGTCTGCCTAGAGAGGTCCAACACACCTAAGCCATGGTTGTAGGAATGAGCGTCTATATAAGACGTCGTCTCTGAGCTCGAATCGCTGCGCTGTGCGTCGGATTCTTCGAGCTTCCTTCTGCTCTTGGGGAAGTATGCCCTTGCTGATGAAGTCAATGATCGGTGTCATCCACGTAGGATTTTCCTCTTCTATCACCGTGGATATTTCCATCTCTGTGATTGACTTGTTTTTCAAGGTTTCCACCAAAACTTGTTTTGATAGATGCGCAAAACTGGTGGATGCAATTTTGCTCAGCGCATCTGCTTTCCTATTTTCACTCCTGGGAACCTGCTTGATGATGAATCTATCGAAGTTCTGGATCAGAGATTTGGTCTTTTCGAGGTATTGGATCATGTGTTCCTCCTTTGCTATATATTCTCCTGAAACGTGGTTAGCCACTAGCCGCGAATCGACGTTTACTTCTAGGTTGCGTGCACCCATTTGAGTTGCGATGCGTAACCCAGCTAGGAGTGCTTCGTATTCTGCCTCGTTGTTCGTGGCTGTGAATTCAAAACGCAGTGCGTAGGTGAATTCAACTCCTTCTGGGTTGGTGAGAATAAGGCCGCCTCCTGATCCATCTACGCATGAGGATCCATCAGTAAATAGAATCCATGGTTCTTGAAGTTCCTCCTTGCTTGTCGCAGGTGGAGTATCTGTATCCGGCTTCTCGATGATGAAGTCGGCCAATATCTGCCCTTTAATTGCAGTGCGCGGTCTGTATGATATGTTATGCTCGCCCAGTAACACGCTCCATTTTTGTAGGCGTCCCGATGCGTCGGGTTTTGATATAACCTGTTTAATGGGTTGGTCCGTGATAACAGCGATTGGATGCGCCTGGAAGTACCTGCGTAGTCTTTTCGCTGCAAACACTAAGGCTAGGACCAATTTCTCCATTGCAGTGTAGTTAATCTCCGTTTTCTTCAGGGCCTTACTAACAAAATAGATGGGTGTTTGGACGGAATTCCTGTCTGTCAGTAGGACTGCGCTGACTGCTCCTTGAGTCGCAGATAGGTACATTATCAGCTCTTCCCCTGGTCGGGGTGCAACAAGCTTTGGGAGCGATGCTATGTGTTGTTTGAGTTGTTGGAAGGCTTCTTCTGCCTCCGCAGTCCACCTGAAATCTCCCTTTTTGGTGCACTTCTTGAGTGTCTTGAATAGGGGAAGTGACTTGTCTGCTGATTTAGATAAGAATCGGTTCAGTCCGGCTAGCTTGCCGTTTAGTGACTGAACTTCTTTTAGTGTGCGCGGTGAGGGGAGGTCAATGACTGCTTGAGTCTTCTCTGGGCAAGGTTTGATCCCATCGGGTTCTATCAAATACCCGAGAAACATGCCTTCCGTAGCGCCAAACGTACACTTCTTGGGGTTCAATTTCATGTTGATTCTCCTGAGTGTGTTGAACGTTTCCTCCATGTCGCGCACCAGCTCGTCCTCTGTATGGCTTTTGATGACGAGATCATCGACGTATACTTCCAAGTTGCGTCCCACTTGTTTCTCGAACGCAGTGTCCACCAATCTTTGGTATGTTGCTCCTGCGTTCTTTAGGCCGAAGGGCATCTTTGTGTAGCAGTAGACCCCTTGACTTGTGTGGAAGGCCGTCTTTTCTTCGTCTTCCTCCGCCATTTGAATTTGGTGGTATCCCTTGTATGCGTCCAGGAAGCATTTGAAGGGATATCCACATAGAGACTCAATTTTCCAGTCTATTTCCGGTAGCGGGTAGCAGTCCTGTGGACATGCTTTATTGAGATCCGTAAAGTCTACGCACATCCTCCAACTGCCATCGCTCTTCTTTACCATCACTGGGTTAGAGAGCCAGTCATGGTAGTAGACTTCACGCATGATGCCTGCGTCTACCAGCTTATGTACTTCTTCCAGGATGGCTTTTGCGCGGTCTGGAGCTTGTCCGCGCTTTTTCTGTCGTATTGGAGGATATCCTTGTCGGATTTGTAGCTTATGTTCCGTGATGGAGCGTGGCACTCCTGTCATATGCTTAGGTTCCCATGCAAAAATATCCAAATTATTTTGCAAGAGTGCGCATATAGCTGACCTGCCTTTGTCAGACAGAGACCCACCAATAGATACCTGTTGATCCGGGTATTCAGGGTGAATGGCGACCGTTAGGTTTGGGACTTTGATTGCGCGCTGTTCTGGAACAAATACTTACGTCACTTGTCACTGCGTTACATTCCTTGGGTGGTGTGGTGGTATTGTAAAGGGTGACAATACCTCCTTCCACCGGGAACTTTAGCATCCCGTGCGCTGTGGATGGCACGGCGCGGATAGATGATATTCCAGGTCTCCCGATGATACCATTGTACGGAGAGGGGGATCTGATTATCATGAAATCCATCCAGGTAACTGTAGAGTGTGGTTTGTCACCAACTTCTACAAATAGACGCAATTGCCCCGTGGGCCATATCTTCTCTCCTGTGAAGCCAGTGAGCGGTGCTGTGGCTGGGATCAACTGACTCTGTATCTCAGGTCGCAGTTTCTTGAAGCAGTGTTCATATATAATATTAGCGGATGCACCTCCATCTATATACATGCGACGGATGTCGTGACCCCCCGTATGTATTTCAATGGTAAGTGGATCCACCACTGCGTTGTTCGCAGTCAGGGAGGGGAAAGAGATTTCGTTTCCCTTAGAGAAACGCTGACTAACTTTTTGTCTTGTCGCGCGCGGCCATGGCTGTATCATGTAGATGATATCTGCCTTTTCTCTTGGCGTCTCTTTCTTGGCCACTGGTTTTTGTTTATCTTTCCCTTCTCTGATGTTTTTTACGAGGTGGTCCATCTTTCCTTCCTTTACCAATTTTTCAATCAATTGGCGCAGTTGAACGCAATCGTTAGTTGTGTGGCCCTTCTGTCCATGGTATTCGCAATAACCATTCCCTATACGCTTATCCTCTGGGGTGCGGATTGGTGGTGGTTTCGGGAAGTTCGCTCCTTCTGTTGCGAATATCTCCTTTGGAGTTTTTGTTAATGGGGTATACTTGTCGTTTCCCCTTCCGCCGCCTTGATTACGGTAACTCCTATTACGATTGCCGCTCTGGTCATTGGATTGTCTCCTTGACTCTTCTTGCGACCTATGGTTCGAATAGCTTTTCCTGCTATCCGCGGCGGCTTCTTCTCCTTGGACGAAAGACCTCGTGCGCTTCATGAGCTCATCGAAGGTTAGGGGAACCTTATCATTTAGCTTTTTTATCAGATCTGGGTTATTGATTGCATTCATGAAACCCGATATTTTGAGTATCTCTGGACACGCCTTGACTTTCATGCACTCGTCCTTGAAGCGTTCCATGAAAGCGCTTGTGGATTCCCCTTGTCGCTGTTTAACCCTAGCGAGTTCGACAGGGTTTTTTGCGCACTTCTTTCTTTGGGTGAAGTTTAAGCGAAACGCTCTGCGCAACTCTTCAAACCCACCGATGCTTCTGCGTGGAAGCTTACTAAAACCAGTTGCGCGCATTTCCTACTAATGTGGAGTTGAACATATGGCACCACACAGGCTGTGGCCAATTTTCGATAGTAGCTGCTGATTCAAAAATTTTTAGGTGATCATCAGGATCACCTGTCCCATCATATGTTTTGACATTAGCAGGCATGCGCCTTTTCTTATTTTCAGAAAAGTCACTGATGCGCCTAGTAAACGCATCAACCTTTTGGCGACGCCAGGGGAGAGACATGTCTTCATCATCCTGGTCGCGGTATTTCCCTCTTGATTTCCAGTGTCCAGTCTCGCTGTCCGAGGAATCTCTTGAGGATGAACGGACTCTTTTGTGACGCTTGAGTCGACTATCATCAGAGTCTGAGCTTGCTCCTCTGCGGCGCTTGCGCCGACTATCCTCAGAGTCAGAGCTTGAGGGGCTTTCACTTGGGGAACATCGTCGCCCAAGCCTATCTTGGATTCTGCGTCTGCCAAGCCTAGCGTGGACATTGGCGCGCCGCTCCCCCTCTTCAGGCTCTTCCAGATGTTGAAGGTCGGCTGCTTCATCGTCCACAACCTTCCTTCCAATCCTGGCGAACACTGGCTGTTTACGGCTATCCCTCTCGCGTCTTTCCTTTCGGTAGCGCGGTGGGGATGCGTCAGGATTAGGGTCAAAGTTGAGTCTGGCGTGCAGACTTTGGCTTGACCTCTTCTTTGCCTCCTCTCGCATGAGCGCAGTCAAGGCTTCGTAGTTTTGAGATACGAAGTCACTTGGGGCTAATTCGGAGGCAACTCCTTCTAGCGCGATAGAGTCGGTTTCCAAAGCTGGATCCTTGTTTCGTACAGGCGCGTTGGGAGGCTCAGTGAAGTTTACTTCTGGCATGGCAAGAGGTGTGCGCTCCAGTTCTATCTCACTAGTACTTGTCGTAATAGCGGGGGTAAACCTGGTAAGCGATTCCACTGCAGGAAAGACCAGATTTGGGTGCGCTCCTAAGTTTTGAGGCGTACTGGTTGTCCCAGAGGCCTGTTTTGAAGCCGTATCAATTTGATGCTTCTTTCCTAGTGGATCGTCCTGCGTTTTCTTCCCATGCGGACTCTTATGACTTCCGTGTTTCGTCATTCTAGTTTTTTGGTAAAATCCTTAGTGTAGGGTCCCACGGATGGCGCCACTTGTTGATACAAAAGTTGGGCGTTCCTTGATAGGGCTTCTATTCTCGTACCAATTCGAATCTTAATGCTTGATGAGACCTGCGCACTAAGAAAAAGAACAAACACCGTTAGGCTTATCGAGGGATTGTCTCCCCCGATTATCCTCCGGCGTGAGAGTAAGTAATCGAATGTAGGGTTTAGTTTATGGTGAAGGTTTATTGAAGATCGTACCTTTACCGAGGGCTTGGGTGCCCTTTATATATGCATGAAACCCTAGTGGGTTTCGTGTTCCCTACTCTTCGGCGTGTTAGCCGACATCGGGTATATAGTATATATCTTCTTTATTTAGAAGATATTCTATATATTATCCGGAAATAACTTTGGGCTTGGGCCTTGTCGACCCAAGCCGCATAACTGGTAGTCCAGTTGCGGCCCAAGCGTGGTGGGCTTAATTGTTAGTATTGTTTACTAACCGGGTTCGTGACCCGGGTGTAGACTATACGTCATCAATTACTGTTGAAGAAAACTAAGTATAACGAATTTGATGATGAAGTAAAACAACCCAAACTTGTGTCTTATTTCTGTTGATATAAATAATGCCTAAACACGTTATTAATATTTTTCGATATCTCTACGTTTTGATAATCACAAAATGTAAAATCAATAAACGAAAGATTATGACGTAAACAAGTATTTAGTTGTAAATATCTATTTTAACAACTCAATCACTTAAGGTATGAATAAACAAATGCCTAATACATTATATGATCAAAGGAACTTTTTCTTAATCACTAGATTTTTTATAAAATGACACAAACATTTTATATCTTTTACAAAATCATTTTTGGAAATTAAAGGAAAATGTTTAATCCATAATAAAATTATGAATTCAAATTTTCAACCAAAAAAGGCAAAAATGTTCCAGAAAAACCTTCCCCACAAAAAGACAAAGCTGGGCAACGGATATAAGGGGTGGCCCCCTTAATTACCTAGGCGACCCCCTTAATAATTAAGGGGACCGGCCCCCTAATTAAGGGGACCGCCCCGCTCCTCCAGCTGACAATTTTTGCCTATAAATACTGGACTAATCCTGGACTTTTTCCTTACCTTTTGCACCCCAAACCTTCTGTTCTAAATCTCTTCTCATCTTTCTAAATCCTTTGATCATATATTCTTAAGCATTGGTTTCAAAGTGATCCAAGCTTCTATCATCCAAGTGCAAAAGAAGAATACTTGTTAGGATTCGATAGATACACTTTAAGGTGGTTAAACCTTTTGTACTTTGTGTATATGATATATTGAGTGAATATGATTAAGTATGCGGAATCTACTTAATCACACTTAGAAGATTATTATGGTTATGGAAATGGAACAGTTGTGTTTGTTATATGACAATGAACAATGAAAGCTTATCACCAAACGATTCAATATTATTAAGATAATAATACGAGTGATCTTGAGTTATCACTAGGGTTACAACCTTGAATCTTATGTTTCTATTTCTTGTGATATTTGTTCTATGTTCTTGAGAGTTATTATCTAAACACTTAACAATTCACACACTCTATTAGACACACGTCTAAGATCTTTCTTTTATAACACAAGAAAGATCTTTACAATATTGTTAAGTCTTATCGAACGCTTGCTTTGAGAGTGTCAGTCATTAAGATACAACTTGTATCTATGTATACAACTTGTTCTGTGAATATAACATTATGACTGATCACATGGGGTAAGATATTATCTACCGTATATTGTTGACTTTAATACACATAATATCTTTTCATACTTATCCGTTCAGCAGCAGAAAGTTAATCACCAGCAACAATGGTAACACTAGCAGTAGGATCATAACACTAGCAGCAGAAACACACAGCAGTAGAATGTTAACGCTAGCAGCAGGAACCGATAACGTTAGCAGCAGGAACAAATGCTCTTAGCAGCAGAATCATACTTAGAGTATTTCTTTGAGAAGAACCCGATATTAAACTTCTTGAATATTTAATTCCCAACAATCCTCCCCTAAACATGTGAATCCTTTTCAACATGTTTTTGAATTAAATTATGGATTGTGAAGATCTTTCAAACACTTCTGTTCTTCAAGATTGAATATCTTTCTCAGTAACTCATCTGCTTTCTTGTTCTTTGACTTTAACAATATCAACACACATCTTCAGTCTTCAAACATTGACCAAAAAGATGGTGCAATTTCCTTGGATGGAGGAATTATAAAAGGCAATGATGCTGTGTATCTTGGATGCTTGTTTCAACAAGTGAAATCATCTGTTAGCATGCCTTTGCAAGTGATGAACAAACGTGGTGAACTGAAATTGAAACTTTTCTTCGTTTGACATAGATAGAACTTTCTCCTTTGGAATGTTCTTGTCATTTTCAACCTCCATGTCATCATCTTGAATGCTCTTGTCTTTTCCTCCCTTTCATTGGTTAATCTTCCTTCTTGGGTTTTATTTCCTCTCCTGAGATATTACCTCCCCTGAGATGCAAATAACATTTTATCTTCCCCTGTTTGGAAGATCTCTCACTATGTACTAAAATATTTCTCTCCATCATCTGAGCTATCCATTAGACCATGTTATCAGACAATGTTGTACATGAAGCCATCAATTCCTTAAGAGTTTAATTTGCTGCCCTCATCACTTCTAGGTGTGTTAACTCCTATGAGAGGTAATTCATGGGGCATTTGACTCATGGTCCATCATTTGATGTTTTTTCTGAATCCTTTGAAGATCCTTTTAAGAAACTTTTGCCTTAGCAGTATGTATTTGATTTTATTATGAAAAACCATACTGCTGTCAACCATTTTGAGGGGATTACGTGTATAACAGACACTTAATCATAATTTTGATTTAAAGCAACCTTTGGTTGTGTGAGAACCAATGTGTTTCAGTTATAAATAACTGCCTGTGTAAAGATAAACCTATTCAAAAGGTTTTCTTGACAGGGTTTCCAGCTCATAATAATTGTTTCCTCTAACACAAGTATTAGATTCACTTTTACTAGTTGTTCTTTCTATCAGATGTCCTTAGACTTGCTCATTATACTTAAAAGTATAAAATGATAGAAAGTGAGTTGCATCAGTTACTTTCTGATCAACTAAGTCATCAATTCAATGTGAAATATCATAATCAAGCTTCAAGAAAGAAGTTTTAAGGAATTTAGAAATTCCTAAACTTTTTCTATCATGAACCTATTATGTCAGCAACTAGTATTATCATTCTGCTTCTTCCATTTCACTTGAAACATCCTTTGTGTTCACATGATCATACCTGAAATTGTTAGTCTAAAACCAAAAGAACAATGTGCAAAGTACTTGTCTTGTATTAGAATAATCATAGGACTAACTGTATGAATAACACAAATTAAATTTGTACTAGCAGCACAAACTTTTGTAATAGCAGTAGTATCTTTTAAAGTCAGCAGCACAAACAAAAATTTATTTACAAAAACACAAAGTTTAAAATCATTGAGGATTAAGCATTCCAATACTTGCTACCAAGTATTGAAACCTTCCAACATCAAAAGCTTTTGTTAGCAGATCTGCAAAGTTGAATTCTGAAGCAATTTTAAGAACTTGAATTAATCTTTTCTCATTGCAGTCTCTAATAAAGTGATGTCTAATTTCAATGTGTTTTGTTTTAGAATGTTGCACTGGATTTTTAATTATGCAAATAGTACTACTATTATCAATATGAATAACAGTGTTCATGAAATTGTACCCAAAGTCAAGAAGTTGGTTTTGAAGCCATAGGACTTGAGTACAGCAACTTGCAGCAGCTACATATTCAACTTCAGTTGTTGAAGTAGCCACAGTTGTTTGCTTCTTACACTGCCATGAAATAAGTCTACACCCAAGGAATTGAGATCATCCAGTTGTTGACTTTCTGTCAAAGCTAGCACCAGCATAATCACTATCCGAAAATGCTACCAAGTCAAAAGGTGACTCGCTAGAATACCACAGACCCAACCTAGGTTGACCCTTGAGATATCTAAAAATCCTCTTGACTGCTGTTTAATGAGAAACTTTTGGTGTTACTTGAAATCTTGCACAAACACAAACAGAGAACATGATGTCAGGTCTTGATGATGTAAGATACATCAAAGATCCTATCATAGATCTGTGAGTGTGTACATCCACATTTTCTCCATCTAAGTCTTTTGGAAGAGGCTTCTCAGAGTCCATTGGTGTGCTTGCCATTTTTGAATCAGAAAAGTTGAACTTCCTTAGTATCTCAGCAACATATTTATCTTGACTAATAAATATGCCTTCATATGACTGTTTAACTTGCAAACCCAAAAAGAATGTAAGTTCCCCCATGGAACTCATCTGAAAATTATCATGCATAAGCTTCTCGAACTCCAAACACAACTCCTTCCTTGTAGATCCAAAGATAATGTCATCTACATACACCTGCACTAACAGAAGATCCTTCTTGTGTTGTTTGATGAAAAGTGTCTGATCAATCTTTCCTCTTTGAAATCCATTCTCTTTTAAATAGGAAGCCAGTGTTTCATACCAAGCTCTAGGTGCCTGATGAAGGCCATAAAGAGCCTTAACTACTCTGTACACTTTTTCTGGATGGTCAGGATCAATGAACCCTGGAGGTTGTGAGACATACACCTCTTCTTCAATTGTGCAATATAAAAATGCACTCTTGACATCCATTTGGTAAACTGTGAAGCCTAAAAATGAAGCATAAGCTAAGAAAAGCCTAATTGCCTCAAGTCTTGCTACTGGAGCAAAAAATTCATCATAGTCTATCCCTTCTTGTTGTGTGTACCCTTGGGCTACTAATCTAGCCTTATTCCTAATCACTATTCCTCTTTCATCCCTTTTATTCTTGAAAACCCATCTAGTGCCAATTACCTTTGCATCCTTTGGTAAATCAACTAGCACCCATACCTTCTGAATCTTGAACTGAAGAAGCTCCTCTTGCATAGCTTCTACCCAGCTTGAATCATCTAAGGCTTTCAGAATGTTCTTTGGTTTATCTTGTGAGAGAAAACATACAAACAAGCAAGAGTTTGAAAACTCATGCTGCTTTGAAGCATAAAGGGCATCAAGAAGCCCTTGTTGGTCTGAAGACATCAGTTGTTGTCTTGTCTTCACACCTGATTGTACATCTCCAATCACATTTTCTAGGGAGTGGACTTTGTGAATCCTTGCGAGTGGGGTTGAAGGAACTTGATAGGTAGGTGTGATATTGCTTAAATCTACCTCATTATCTGAGAAATCTGCTTCATTTAAATCTGAAGGGCCAGCAGTAGAATCATTTGGCCTAGCAGCAGAAAAATTAAGCCTAGCAGCAGAATGCTCTGTCTCAGCAGCACTATCATCAGCAGAAACATTTTGTTGTTCCTTTGTTTCATCTTCCTTGAGTTCACTTTCAACATCTTCTTTAGCTTTACCAGAAGAAGATTCATCATGTGTTGAAGTTTTAACCACACTGGTACTTATTGGCATCCAAATATGATCTTGATTTGTCTCCTTGTCTAACCCTGCCTCATTTGTTATTTGTGAACCTGAAAAATCATTAGTTTCTACAACAACAGGTACATAATTCATTGATTTGGTTAGAGTTTCAAGATCAAATAGCCATTTTGGTCCTTGACCTTCTACATTGGATTTATCTTCCAAAAACTCCACATTTAGATTTTCCTCTACAATCCTAGTTCTTGTGTTGTATACTCTGCTTTGCTATTAAGAGAATATCCAACAAAGAAACCTTCATCTGCTTTACCATCGAATTTTCCTAAATGGTCTAGGGTATTGAGAATTGTCACATGACATCCAAAAGGTCTAACAAATCCTATTGCAGGAGTTCTACCTCTAAAAAGTTCATATGATGTCTTACTGTGAGGCTGTACAACTAAAACTCTATTTTGAACATAGCAAGCAGTGTTGACTGCTTCAGCCCAAAAAGTTATAGGTTGCTTAGAATCAGCTAACATAGTTCTAGCAGCTTCTATTAGTGTTCTATTCTTCCTCTCAACAACACCATTCTGTTGTGGAGTTCTAGCAACACTAAATTCTCTCCTAATACCTTTTTCTTTGTAGAATTCATCCATAACTCTATTTTTGAACTCTGTCCCATTATCACATCTAATGACTTTTACTCTTTTATCTACTAGGTTTTCTATCTCAGTAATGAAAGTCTTAAGGATGCTAGGTGTCTCATCCTTAGTAGCTAAAAAGAAAACCCATGTAAATCTACTATAGTCATCAGTAATAACTAGACAATATCTCTTATGCATTATACTACTTACTGAAACAGATCCAAATAAGTCCATATGAAGCATAAACAGTGATTGATTGATAGAGTTAAAAATCTTGGGCTTACAAGTGGCTTTGTGTTGTTTGCCTTTAAGACAAGCAATGCATGTTTGATCATTTTCAAATCGTTTTTGAGGTAAACCTCTTACCAAACCATTCTTAACAATCTGATTTATGGTTTTAAAATTAATATGACCAAGCCTCCTATGCCATTTCATTGATTCATCCAATGTGGCCTTTGCAACAAGACAAGTTAAATCCTTTTTAGGAACAATGTTCTTCATGTCTACACTGTACATATTGCCCTTTCTAGGAATTTTAAGAAGCACTTGACTTTCATCAGGCATTTTAAAATCAGGAGAAAGTACAAGACATTTAGTGTCACAGAAAAGAACTTTGTTCTTTTTGTCACACATTTGTGAGACACTAAAAAGATTAAAATTTAGCTCTTGTACATAGTAAACATCTTCAAAATCTAAATTTCCAGTTTTGATTGTACCTTTACCGGAAATTTTACCACCAACACCTCCTCCAAAGGTAACATAGCCTCCATCTATTGATTGAAAATTTGAGAGATAAGACTTGTTGCCTGTCATGTGCCTTGAACATCCACTATCTGAGTATCCTTGATCCTCTTGTTGATCAATTGAATGTTCCTGCTCATAAATGAGAAGTATTAGATTCTTTTGGGGACCCAAGCCATTACTGACTTGGATCTTCCTCTTGCATCAATGTAATTTAATTTTTTAATAACAGTTGATGCAACATTCGATTTGGTTGAATTCCAAACCCAACATGCTGAGGCCTTAACAGCATTTGCCCTATTTTCCCTAGCAGCAGAATGAATTACATGCCTAGCAGCAGAAATTGCTAGCTTTGTAATTGTTCCCTTAATTTTCCAAACTTGTTTTGGGACCACTGCTTTTGTTTGAATGGGCCTTTGAACAGTCTTTGATGCATTTGTATAAAAAGATTTTGCATTTTTAACAGTTGGTCTTGGGTTAACAGTCATGAATGGTCTAGCAGCAGAAACTGCTTTGACAACTGCTTTGGTAACTGCTCTGGGTTTTGTTCTCTTAGACTTAGAGTGAAAGTGAGTTTGAGGAGTTTGCCTTTTGAAATTCACCCTATTGTTTTCATACCCAGATACCCATTTGTTACAGAAAGCTGCAAGATGATCAAAACTACCACATGTGTAACAAGCTTTATTATAAAAGAAAAAATCATCACCTAATTGGTTAGACTTGAGGCCATTCCAATTTCTTTGGTTACCTCTGGGCTTGCTAGTGGATCTATATTGTTCACAATATTTAACTGGTTGCCTAACATGTTTAGTGTTTGAACTAGGCTTAGCAGTATCCTTTTTGATCACTTTAGGAACCCTTGTTCCTGCTTTCTTAACTACTTCAGGTTTAGACATAACCTGTTTATCTTCATCACTATCAGTTGTACAATCCTCAACAACTATAGCATCTCCTTTCTTAACAAAGGACACCTTGTCCTGAAGAAGTGAAGTTTTATTTAAACTCTCACTTACTTTTTCTATCTTAGGACCCTCAGTAGACTTAGAACCATATTCCATAATTGGTTCTTGAAACTCAGCAAAACCTGCGTGTGCTAGGTCAATACCTGGAGGTGAAGGAACACCTATGTATGGTGGAGGAACAGATTTGTATCCTAAACCAGACTTAGCTTTATTGATTACTTGAGCTTCCCAAATCTTATTAATTCCCTCTGAGGCATAAGCTAAAGCATCTACTGTTATCTTAACATTTTCACTGTTATTTAGGGCTTTAGCTAATGATGCTCTTTCTGAACAAATTATTTCAGCTTGAAAATCTATTTTTCTTTGGAGAGCATTCATGTCATCAGCAAACTTAGACTCATTTTCCTGAAAATGTACAAGTTGTTTTTCAACAACAGATATACCTCTTTTATGATAACCTAAGTTGGCTAATGCATCACATAATTGTTCTAGTTGAGCATCAAATCTCTTTTTAAGATCTTCATAAGCTTTAAGAGCAGTTCAGTACATTTAATAATGGAATTTACCTCTGAATCAGAGAGGGCCATTAGAGCAGTCTCAGTGGCCACAAGTGCATCATTTGTTGGTGCTTCCACTTCATCAGCCATGAAGCTCCAATCATAGTTGATACCATCTATGGCTAGCATAGCCCTTGGTTCTTCAACTGTGATTTCATTCTTCTTCTCTTGCCTATACCATGTGCTTCTATTGTCCTGCGTCCTTGGGTTTCTACATTCTTTAGCAAAGTGTCCTAACCTGTGACAGTTGAAACACTCTACGTTCTTCTTATCAAACCTAGCAGTTTCATTATCATCAATGGTAATCTGCTTACCAGTTCTCTGCCAGAACTTCTTAGCCCTCATGCTAAGTAAAGCAACCTGCCATTTGATGTCCATCTCTTCCAAATCATTATCATCCAACTGATCAAGATCTTCATGAGTTTGAGGAGAACCACTAGTTTGACTAGACATGAATACATAGAATGCTGGATCTCCAAGTCCTGCAACATTCTTTTGTGAACTAGTAGAAGGACCACCATAGATAGCAGTAGAAACACCTTCATCTTCATCTACCTCATCTGACTTACTAATACTAGGAGATGACAAGAGTGCCACATTCCCAGAACTAGTACTATAGATTCCAGACTTCTTTAGACTTTGTTCAACAATTTTGAAGTTATTGAACAAATCATTGAGTTTCATGACTTCAATGTCTGGTTTGTTCATCCAGACAACCACATGAGTATGGAAGTCATCAGGTAGGCTTCTTAAAAACTTCATGTTGAGATCTTCCTTGGCTATCTCAACACCTAACACAGCTAACTGACTGACAAGCTTATGTAATCTTGAGAACAGCTTATCAAGTGATTCATTGCTATTTGAACTAAAGTTTTCAAATTGTTGTTTTAGCAATGTCTTCTTTGTTTTCTTGGTGGTTTCATTACCAGCAAACCATGTACAAATCTCTTCAAAAAGAGTTTTTGCATCTGGATACTTGCTGAAAGATAGCATTTGTTCACCAGGAATGGTCATAAGCAATAAGTTTCTTGCCTTTTGATCATTCCTCTTCTGTATCTTTTCATCATTGTTAGATGGTCCAGTATTCCTTCTTCTTTCAGTTTTTCCTTCAAGAATAATATCTGTATACCCTAATGTAAATGAATCACCATACATAATGATATCCCAAAGAGCATAATCTTGAAACATAAAATATTGCTCAATTCTCAACCTCCATAACTTAAACTCATTCTGTTTGATCATGGGCAACTTTGCAGCAACATTTGTAGCAGTATCTTGTGCATCCATTTCTTAAGCTTCTTCTTCTAAATCAATAATATCAACCTGCTTTGATACCACTTGTTAGGATTCGATAGATACACTATAAGGTGGTTAAACCTTTTGTACTTTGTGTATATGATATATTGAGTGAATATGATTAAGTATGCGGAATCTACTTAATCACACTTAGAAGGTTATTATGGTTATGGAAATGGAACAGTTGTGTTTGTTATATGAAAATGAACAATGAAAGCTTATCACCAAACGATTCAATATTATTAAGATAATAATACGAGTGATCCTGAGTTATCACTAGGGTTACAACCTTGAATCTTATGTTTCTATTTCTTGTGATATTTGTTCTATATTCTTGAGAGTTATTATCTAAACACTTAACAATTCACACACTCTATTAGACACACGTCTAAGATCTTTCTTTTATAACACAAGAAAGATCTTTACAATATTGTTAAGTCTTATCGAACGCTTGCTTTGAGAGTGTCAGTCATTTAGATACAACTTGTATCTATGTATACAACTTGTTCTGTGAATATAACATTATGACTGATCACATGGGGTAAGATATTATCTACCGTATATTGTTGACTTTAATACACATAATATCTTTTCATACTTATCCGTTCAGCAGCAGAAAGTTAATCACTAGCAACAATGGTAACACTAGCAGTAGGATCATAACACTAGCAGCAGAAACACTCAGCAGTAGAATGTTAACGCTAGCAGTAGGAACCGATAACGTTAGTAGCAGGAACAAATGCTCTTAGCAGCAGAATCATACTTAGAGTATTTTTTTGAGAAGAACCCGATATTAAACTTCTTGAATATTTAATTCCCAACAATACTCCTTCAACAACTAGAAAAGAAGTATTATAGTTTAATTCATATTATTGTGTAGTTGTGTGAAGTATTTCATAAGGTGTTGTGTAGTTGTAATTAGTAGATCAAAGTGTAAGTAAGTAGTGGTGTTGTAAAGAAGTAGTGTAGAAGTTGTGAAGCCGTCGTGTAGAAGTTGTGATGCCGTCGTGTAGAAGTTGTGAAGCCGTCGTGAAGAAGTTGTGAAGCCATCGTGAAGAAGTTGAAAATAAGTCGTGAAGAAGTCGTGTAGAAGTTGTGAGATTGGTTCTAGCTACGATTAGGACCCGACATCTAGCTTTGTGTCGTTAAACCGGTGTAAGCTAAAGTTGTGTAAGGTTTTCTCTGCCATAAGGGAGTTTGTTGACATAGTGAAGAGAACTCTCGAGTAGGTGACTCGAGGAGTGGAGTAGGGAAAGGAAGGTGTCCTTGTAGCCGAACCACTATAAATCCTTGTGTTGTGGTTTGATCTTTCTATCTCTATCTTTCATTTCATTTCATTTACTTTACTTGCATTGTTTATTTACATTTACTTATATTTGTTCATATTGTTCAAGAGTTGAATTCACATAAGATCGAATCAAAGTTTTAAAAAGTAAACAAAGGTTTTCACAATAAAATTAAAAAGACGTAAAACTATTCAACCCCCCCTTCTAGTTTTCCACAATTTCCTGTACTATCCACGTGACTTTGAACTTATACTAAAAACCAAATATACAAGTAGACCGCAACCTCTTGACAAAATCCTCATCTTCTATGAGACACTGAGCACTACAATGTAACTCCTTTAAGTGATAGCAAATCGCTATTGCTAGATTTTGACAAGTCATTGTCACAACATTAAAGCACGAACAAGTTATCTTTAAACGTTGTAAGCCGTTTAAGATATGATAAGAACACGCATCCAAGTAATTCCACTTCAATCTTCAAATAAGTGATAAATAATCATCTTCGTAATCAATTACTCCAAATAAATCCAAATACGAGCCTTTTAAATGTTGAAGAACATTGAAACCAATAATCAAACTTGTGTGTGTTATCCGACATCTCTCAAACCTATTCGAGAACCAAAAAACATGTACTTTAACCTTAACAAGATTAAAATCAGCACCATAATCATATCTGATAACATCAGAATCTTCAAAACCTTTTAAGTGCATCGATTTCACTACTTGTGCAAGCTCCAAAGTCTTGACTGTTTGCTGCTTAAAAGTCACTCATAAGTTTCGAACTTGAACAAAACTTGACAAAATAAACATTAAACTTAGCAGCACAAATAAATCAACGAGCAACACTAAGTTGAATGGGCAGTCGTAACTTGATTCAAGCAGCACTAAATATCATACCGAGCAGTACTAATCTCTAATGGCAGCATAAACGCAGCAGTATTAATCCATATCGAGCAGCATTAAAAGAAGATCAGTAGCATAAACAACACGTAAGCAGCACAAACTGACAATAAGTAGTACTAAGTATGATGACACAGTACTAAGTCTCAACGCAGCAGTATTAACACTTCGTCGTAGCAGTATTAACGATATAGAGAGCAGTACTAACTTGATAAAGCAATACTAACTGCAACTACGACCAGTACAAACTAAAGCTTCAAACAGCAGCAACAATAACTCACAAATTCAGTATCTCTCTAAAGTCCAAATTCTTGACTCTGATTTAGAACATGCAATCAATAATCAAACCCTAAGAGAATGATGATCATTAATGCGCACACCAGGTCTGATGTTGGTATACCAAGAAGAACCAATATCTTTACAAGATGTATCATCATTAAGCAATTTTCTTCATACAATCTGCACTATACAGCAACAATTCGTAATTCATCCCATCGATTAGGGTTTCTTAATCAGATAAACCCTAAAACGATTCATACACAATCCAACCATATTGAATAAAACTTGTTGATCATGTTTCGACACTGTAAAACCTTCAGACTTCGATGAACGAAGGTCTCAAATCTTCTATTTAATTGACTTCCATAGTTATAGATACCAATAGTTTAAGAAATCAGTAAATAGAAAATCTTAAGAACCCTAAATTTCAATTATCAGAAACCCTAACAGTAATCGACCAATCATGGAAGCAATAAACTTTGTAAGCATCAAACAATGTATAACCAACTTCCATAACAATACAAAGTCAACATAATATGAAACCAGAAAGTTTGATATCATAAAAACCCTAAAAATCGATTTTCTAAAAAACCTTTCTGCAGCAGAATTTGACGATCTATATATTCCAAATGAATGCTCGGATTGAAGATCCCTCCAGTGAGAATCTACCTTGATGTGCAAAGAACCATCAGCAAAATTTTCGTTAAGATCCAACGGTTAACGAATGAGATATCGCCTTTTAAAAACAGCACTGCATAAAACTATGAAAATAAAACTCAAAGTCGATTTTTTTCTTCTTTCTTCAACAAATAAAACCTTGTAGATACTAGATCAAGAGCCCCCGAGCTCTGATACCAATTGATAAGATCGTTGTAAGCTCAACTAGGATATATAATAACAAAGATAAACAATATGCACAGCGGAATAATCAAAACACTTTGTTATTAAAAAAGTTTTACAAATACACACTACAATTCTATTCGATCACAATAGAACGTGTTACCTAACTATAACAAGGACCAATAATATTGATCTTACAGTGTTGAACCAATCCCAAGTGGTGGAATCGGTGGTTTTTTCCTAACAAATGATTGATATAACACCCTAAATTAAACACGACTTATAAAATACCCTATGAATTAAAACTTGAGTTATATATCATGTTATGACTCGAAACCATACAATATGAGCATATAACCTAAAGTAAAATACGAAATGATACAAGAACTTATAAATAAAAGTATGGCACGTTTAAGAAGGTCCTTATAGGCCAAAAATAATAAAACATGTACACAACATATTATGGAGATAAGTATGAAATATTTGGCTAATTTGGAAAGTGCTAATCATCCTTTGTACACCCCCTAATTCACGGCTCACACTTCCCATTTTTTTTCTAAAACCGTGTATATCCCATGTACCTCTCCAAGAAACCCTAAATCTCTTTCTCTCTATTTCATTTGGACGGCAAAAAGAAAACCAAACCAAAACCCTAAAAACTTTGTTCTATTCGGCATCAAGAAGGAGAAGAGGAGAAGCAATAACTTGATCATGATCATTGTTTTCTTATTCAATTCGTATCACACAAAGGTAATCGAATACACATCATTTTAATCCATTCGAATTGTTGAATAAAACCAAATCGATCCATATGCTATTTTTCTTTCATTCGATCATGATCAAGAAGGAGAAGAGAAGGTGTTGGTGATTTGTCCGACTTGGAAACCTTTTTGTTCTCATTCCATTCGATCTAACCTAAGAGGTACCATATAAACTTCAATCTATAATAATACTTTCGGATCAATATGTATTAATATGTGTCGATAGGAATAATTGTGTTCTTGAAATCGGACCTATATAAAAAAACTAATCTCTTGTAAATATTTATGCTACCTAAATGAATTTTAGACCGATGATATAAGCATGATTTTTAATGGTTCTTTGGGCTAAAACTGAATGCAGTGAAATGGCGTTTGAATGAAATTGGTTTGGTGATTTTTAGAGGTCGGGAAGGCAACCGTTTGATTTCTAGAAATTCATGTGTCAAAACTGTATTTTGGGGTATGAAAAAATTCGGGTGTGTTCCATGATTTTTAATTTAACATCTATAACTATTCAATACCTGAGCATTTGGCAGAATGATATATGGTATATGAGTTAAGTTGTGTAATTTTTGTGGATTTTTCTGAGATGTTTAACTGGGGTAAATAATTACATACTTTCGGGGTGTTCCAGCAGGACTAATTCGAGAAGGTGTTGTGATTGTCAATTTTTAGTTGGTACTTGTACTACTTAATAAAATCAGGAAAAATTATATAAAATACTTAAGACATATATGTATATCTAGGTAAAAGTATAGAATTTTATAAGCTCGTTTAAGGCATTTTAAAAATAGCTAAAGACGGACCTGTTTTCTATTTTAATTCTGAATTTAAGTTGTTACTTATTTAGAATACTTATAAGCTTAATTGCTTCACCTTTAGAACCTAAATAAACTAATTGTCATCTTAAAAATATTTAACTTATGTCTTGATTAATTATCATATTAACCTTTAACTTTGGCATAATTGCAATAGTAACCCTAATCTTTGAATAATTATAAATGTAAACCTTAATTTGACTTGTAAAACCCTAAATTGTGAAATGACATCATTTTATAATTAGATGAAACTCAATTTCGACATTAATAACTATTTAAACAATTTTAAATACTACTTACTATTTTTTAGAAACCCTAAATTGCTTTTAAACCAAAAATGGCTAAACTTACTATTTTTGGAAAGCTACTAAATATGGAAACCTACTAAATATGGAAAGTTACCTAAAATGGAAAGAAAACTAAAATGAAACCTCTATGATTATGAAACTATGAAACTTATAAGTAAAATTATGATTATTGTAGATCGGGTGAAGAAGGAGTGATCCACTGCTTCCATTCATTTTATTGCTTTGATTTGTGTGCTTTGATAAGGTACAGATATTCTTTCCCTTTTCAGTAGAGATATTTCTATTAATCCTATGCCTGATATGATTTCCTCATTTGACTCATGACATTCATTGTATGCTTGTCATTCGTATTGATTCATTCTGACATTTATTTAAATGTCTCTGCTATGCTATACTTATGCTTTGCCATGCTTATTGAGTTACTATCTTGTTTCTCTTGCCATGTTAGATTATTATTGTTGTATGATATGATAGATCTGTGCCTGAGCTAACCTAGTTGTGGAGGTACCATGACCATGTCTTTGATGGCGCCCTAGGCATGACACTCCCGTAGAGGTTTGATAGATCTACGGCATTCCCCCTTATGTTATGATTTATTGTGTACACTATTGGCCAACTTTATATATGTGTGACCAGTCTAGTACTGGCATCCATATTTTGTTAGGGAGCATATGGATATATCCTAGGTTTATGTATTGTATGTTATGGTGACCAGGTGGTGTGTGCCTTACACTCCTTCTCACACTTTTATTACTTAGAGGTCTCCCCTCTTCGTATACTTGTATTGTTTTAGTATTATTTGACGGATTATGTATGTAGTTCTTATGGCACATCCTTATATGAACTTTTCCCTTATTTCATTATTTTCTTGATTCATTTCTTATTCAGTTCTCATGCATTCTTGATTCTTAGTTCTCTTTAAAATTCGTATGACTTCCATGATTATACTTTTCGTTTTGTATTCTTATTCCTTCGTTGCTTATGCTTATTTACCGTTATGTTATGTTATATATATCTGGTCACTGGGCTTTTTAAGCTCAGCCGCATGTTTTCTTTTCTAATGCGGCAGGTAATAAGCGGGGTGACGGGCTTGGGAATGAGAGAGTGTATGACTTAGAGACCTATTTATTTATCATTTCGTTGTCCATTGTTTCGGACATTCATTTCTTTTAGTACTTTGAATATTATCTCTTTACTTGGTTTTGTTTGGTTAACCCACTATGCATTTGGGATTATCTTTTGATACCAGTTTTGTTGTTCGAGACTTGGTTATTTATTTAAAAGACTTCCGCTTGCCTAATTTATGCTTTGTATGACACCATAATGTGATATCTTGGCCTTGTCGGGTCGAGGTGTTACAGTTATGGTATTAGAGAGCTGGGTTTGACCTGTAGAACCTTAGAAATGACCTGTGAGGATATTGGGTAGACACTAGGATTTTCGTTTGACGCGATTTCTTTCTTCACATTTTGACCCTTACGCTTGTTTTGTCCTTTTTTCTCGTTTATGACCTTTCAGATGGTGAATACTCGTCGGAATGATGGACCCTCTGGTGCTGCTTTTGATGCTGCGGTGCAGCGAGCTGTTGATGCGTTACTTCCCGGTTTGACTGCACGCATCACGGAAGAGATTAGGAGGAACACCACTAGTGGTAGTGGTAATGGTGGTGGTGGTGGTGGTGGTGATGCTCCACCAGTGTCGATCCATGTGTGGTTGGAGCGTTTTGTTAAGCAGAAACCACGTTCGTTCAGTGCTGCTACTTCTCCTGTGGAGGCGGAGAATTGGATATCTCACATTGAGAAGATATCTGAGGTACTTTGTTGTAACGATGAGTTTAAGGCACGTTTGGCTAGTTACAAATTTGAGGGAGATGCCCTCAATTGGTGGAAGGCATATCGGATGGCTAAGGGAGGTGATGAGTTTGTTACTGGGTTATCATGGGCTGAGTTTCGGGAGATATTCTTTCTTCAGTACTTCCCTAGATCAGAGAAACAGAAGTTCGAGCGTGACTATCATCATATTTTCCAGTTGGATAGGGAGTCGAGTGCGGAGTATATGAAGAGGTTTGTGACACTTGCGGGTTTCTTGGGTACGAAGGCTGGGACTCCGAATGAGCAGGCTATGCATTTTAAGTGGGGGGTTACGTGATGAGTTGCTGGAAGGTATTCTAAATACTGATTTTACTGATGTGGCACAAGTTGCCAATGCGGTCCATAATAAGGAATTGATGCAAGAGAGGTCTAGACGTGGAGTGAAGAGGACTCAGGAGAGTGATCATCAGCAGGTTCAGGGTAATAGTCAGAGGAATGCTACTTCAAGGGGTAATGAGTTTCGGGGTAATGATAGGCGTAGTAACAACAACAGTGTACAGAATCAGCGGTCAGGCCGTGACCAACAGTTCAGGGGTCAAAAGAGTCGAGGTATTCAGCAGGGTAATCGTAGTGCTACTTCTTCAGCAGGGCAGAGGAATGTGGGGGAACAGCTTCCACCTCCTCCTATTTGTGTTGAGTGTGGGAAAACTCATCCTAGTCGTACTTGTTATAAGGCTACTGGTGCCTGTTATAGTTGTGGTGATCTTGGACATCGGGTTAGGGAATGTCCGAAGGCGAGTGGCACCAACCGTAGGAATGAAAATGGTAGGCAGCAGGCTTCTAAGGGTCGAGTTTTTACACTAACCAGGGATCAGGCTGCGGGTACTTCTGGAACTGTCTCGGGTATGCTGTATTTATTTGATCATCCAATTATTGTTTTATTTGATACTGGTGCTACACATTATGTGATATCTTCTACATCTGCTAAACACATTAATACAACCGCAATACCATTAAACTATGCTTTATCTATCTCAACACCAATGAAAAATTCCGTGACCATTACTCATGAATACGTGGATTGTCCTCTTGTTTCGACGATAGAGTTCGCTCTGCAAATCTTCTTCCTCTAGATATGTACGACTTTGATGTAATTTTGGGTATGGATTGGTTGTCGGAGCATCGAGCTACGATTGACTGCCATACCAAACGTGTGATTTTTGGTGATCCTTGTAATCCTGAATTTGTTTACCAAGGTTCTCGGCTTGGTAAACCTATTAAGATCATATCCGCTATGAAAGCTCGCTCTTTACTGACACATGGTTGTGAATGTTTTCTAGCTTCGATTAAGGATTCATCTTTGGAGATTCCTAGTATGGAGAGCCTTTCGGTTGTTCGTGAATTCCCAGATGTATTTCCTGATGAACTCCCAGGCATGCCGCCTGAGCGTGAGGTTGAATTCTCGATTGATTTAATTCCGGGTGCTGAACCCATCTCTAAGGCTCCTTATCGTATGGCTCCTGTTGAATTGAAGGAATTGAAAAAGGAGTTACAGGAATTGCTTGAATCTGGTTCTATCCGTCCCAGTGTTTCTTCGTGGGGTGCTCCGGTGTTATTTGTTAAGAAGAAGGACGGTAGCATGAGATTATGTATCGACTACCGCGAACTTAACCGTATCACTATTCGTAACGTTATCACTTCCCGCATCGATATTTGTTTGATCAACTTCAGGGAGCGAAATTCTTTTCCAAGATCGATTTGAGGTCTGGATATCACCAGCTACGTGTGAAGGAGCAGGATGTTCCTAAGACAGCGTTTCGTACTAGATATGGCCACAACGAGTTGTTGGTCATGCCGTTTGGGTTGACGAATGCTCAAGCGGTTTTCATGGATTTGATGAATCGGATTTTTCACGAATACTTAGGTAAGTTCGTGATCGTGTTTATTGACGACATCTTGGTTTACTCTAAGACTAAGGAGGAGCATGAGTACCATCTCCGTATTGTTTTGGAGACTCTAAGGCAGAAGAAGTTGTATGCCAAGTTTTCCAAGTGCGAGTTCTGGTTAGGACAAGTTGCATTCTTAGGTTATGTCGTTTCCGCAGATGGTATCACCATGGATCCGGCTAAGGTTGAGGCTATTACCAAGTGGCCAAGACCGAACAATGTGACTGGGATCAGGAGTTTTCTTGGACTTGCTGGTTATTACAGGAGGTTTGTTGAAGGTTTTTCTCATTTTTCGTTACCGTTGACTCAGCTTATGTGCAAGGGAGAGAAGTTTGTATGGACCGACGAGAGAGAAGCTAGTTTTGAAGAGTTGAAGAAGAGACTTGTTTCTGCGCCGATTCTTACTCTACCATCAGGTTCAGGAGGTTATCAGATCTACAGTGATGCTTCGAAGAAGGGTTTGGGTTGTGTTTTGATGCAACATGGGAAAGTGATTGCATATGCTTCTAGACAGTTGAAACCGTATGAGGCGAACTATCCTACTCATGATATTGAATTAGCTGCCGTTGTCTTTGCTTTAAAAATCTGGAGGCATTATCTTTATGGTGAGAGTTGTGATATATTCACTGACCATAAGAGCCCGAAGTATATCTTTACCCAGAAGGAATTGAACATGCGACAGAGACGTTGGTTGGAGTTGTTGAAGGACTATGACACTAATATTCAGTATCACCCTGGAAAAGCCAATGTTGTGGCTGATGCCTTGAGTCATAAGTCGGGAATGATTGCTAGTCTTGACTTTGAGCCGAGGATTCTTAATGACTTAGAGCTTATGGAGGTTGAGCTGTGTGTTCGGGGTCATGATGGTTTTTGGGCTAGCTTGAAGGTGGAGTCTGATTTGATGTTGAGGATTAAGGAAGCTCAGAAAGACGATGGTGAGTTATGGGCTATTGTACAGAATGTTGAGGATGGTAAACAGTCAGAATTTTGTGTGGATGTGGATGGTGTCGTTTGGTTTGGTGATCGTCTATGTGTTCCAGATAGTTCTACTCTTCGTGAAGCTGTGCTTTCTGAGGCACATAGTTCTCCGTTCTCTATTCATCCAGGTTCGACTAAGATGTACCATGATCTTAAGCAACATTTTTGGTGGAATGGGATGAAGCAGGATGTAGCTTTACATGTGGCTAGATGTATGACTTGTCAGCAGGTTAAGATTGAACATCAACGTGCAAGTGGTCTCTTGCAACCTCTTGACATTCCTACATGGAAATGGGACAAGATATCTATGGACTTCGTTACCGGTTTAGCTCATACTCTTCGGAAGCATGACGTGATTTGGGTCGTTGTTGATCATCTGACCAAATCTGCGCATTTTCTCCCCATTCGTGTTGATTATTCTGTGAGTCGTTTGGCTCAGGTTTCTCAGCAGTAAATTGTTCGGTTACATGGTACGCCGTCTTCTATTGTGTCCGATCGTGATCCTCGTTATACGTCTCATTTCTGGAAAGGGTTACATAAAGCCTGGGGTATACGGCTTAGATTCAGTACAACATTTCATCCTCAGACTGATGGACAGTCGGAGCGGACAATTCAGACCATGGAGGATATGTTGAGGTCTTGGGCTTTAGAATGGACAGGCCACTGGGATGATTACTTGTGTTTGGTGGAGTTTTCTTACAATAATAGTTGGCATGCTAGTATCAAAATGGCTCCGTTTGAGATGTTATATGGACGTAAGTGTAGAGTGCTGGTTTGTTGGAATGAGGTCGGGGAACGACTCATTGAGGGACCAGAATTAATTGAGATTACTAATGAGAAGGTGGCTATGGCCAGAGAGAAATTGAAGGAAGCTCGTACTAGACAGAAGAGCTCTGCTGACCGTCATCGTCGTGATGTTGTGTTTAACTCTGGTGATCGTGTTTTCTTGAAGGTTTCTCCTTTTCAAGGCGTTAAGCGTTTCGGTATGAAAGGGAAGCTTAGTCCACGCTATATCGGTTCGTTTGAGATTCTTGATCGGGTTGGTGAGGTATCTTATCGCTTGGCGCTACCCCCCCCCCAATTATCACATGTGCATGACGTTTTTCATGTGTCACTTCTTCGTGGGTATAATTATCATCCGCTTCATGTTGTGTCTTGCCCGTTCGATCAGATTCGGGAAGATCTTTCGTATAGTGAAGAACCTGAGGCTGTTTTGGAGCATCAGGAAAGAGTCATTAGAACTAAAACCATTCCATTCGTAAAGATTCTTTGGAAGAATCATCCTGAGAGCGAGGCTACTTGGGAGACCAAAGAATCAATGCGATCCAGTTATCCACATTTTTCTTTTTGACTTGGTACGTATTCATTTTGATATTGCTTTCGATTTCGTATTTCTATTTCGATTTCATATTCCAATTTCGCGGACGAAATTCTCTTTTTAGAAGGGAAGAATTATAACACCCTAAATTAAATACGACTTATAAAATACGCTATGAATTAAAACTTGAGTTATATATCATGTTATGACTCGAAACCATACAATATGAGCATATAACCTAAAGTAAAATATGAAATGATACAAGAACTTTATAAATAAAAGTATGGCGCGTTTAAGAAGATCCTTATAGGCCGAAAATAATAAAACATGTACACAACATATTATGGAGATAAGTATGAAATATTTGGCTAATTTGGAAAGTGCTAAACATCCTTTGTACACCCCCTAATTCACGGCTCACTCTTCCCATTTTTTTTCTAAAACCGTGTATATCCCATGCACCTCTCCAAGAAACTCTAAATCTCTTTCTCTCTATTTCATTTGGACGGCAAAAAGAAAACCAAACCAAAACCCTAAAAACTTTGTTCTATTCGGCATCAAGAAGGAGAAGAGGAGAAGCAATAACTTGATCGTGATCATTGTTTTCTTATTTAATTCGTATCACACAAAGGTAATCGAATACACATCATTTTAATCCATTCGAATTGTTGAATAAAACCTAATCGATCCATATGCTATTTTTCTTTCATTCGATCATGATCAAGAAGGAGAAGAGAAGGTATTGGTGATTTGTCCGACTTGGAAACCTTTGTGTTCTCATTCCATTCGATCTAACTTAAGAGATACCATATAAACTTCAATCTATAATAATACTTTCGGATCAATACGTATTAATATGTGTCGATAGGATTAATTGTGTTCTTGAAATCGGACCTATATAAAAAAACTAATCTCTTGTAAATATTTATGCTACCTAAATGAATTTTAGATCGATGATACAAACATGATTTTTAATGGTTCTTTGGGCTAAAACTGAATTCAGTGAAATGGCGTTCGAATGAAATTGGTTTGGTGATTTTTAGAGGTCGGGAAGGCAACCGTTTGATTTTTAGAAATTCATGTGTCAAAACTGTATTTCGAGGTATGAAAATTCAGGTGTGTTCCATGATTTTTAATTTAACATCTATAATGATTCAATACCTGAGCTATTGGCAGAATGATATATGGTATATGAGTTAAGTTGTGTAATTTTTGTGGATTTTTCTGAGATGTTTAACTGGGGTAAATAATTACTTACTTTCGGGGTGTTCCAGCAGGTCCAATTCAAGAAGGTGTTGTGATTTTCGATTTTTAGTTGGTACTTGTACTACTTAATAAAATCTAGAAAAATTATATAAAATACTTAAGACATATATGTATATCTGGGTAAAAGTATAGAATTTTATAAGCTAATTTAAGGCATTTTAAAAATAGCTACAGATGGACCTATTTTCAAATTTAATTATGAATTTAAGTAGTTACTTATTTAGAATACTTATAAGCTTAATTGCTTCACCTTTAGAACCTAAATAAGCTATTTGTCATCTTAAAAGTATTTAACTTATGTTTTGATTAATTATCATATTAACCTTTAACTTTGGCATAATTGCAAAAGTAACCCTAATCTTTGAATAATTATAAATGTAAACCCTAATTTGACTTGTAAAACCCTAAATTGCGAAATGACATCATTTTATAATTAGATGAAACTCAATTTCGAAATTAATAACTATTTAACCCTTTTTAAATACTACTTACTATTGTTAGAAACCCTAAATTGCTTTTAAACCTAAAATGGCTAAACTTACTATTTTTGGAAAGCTACTAAATATCGAAACCTACTAAATATGGAAAGTTACCTAAAATGGAAGGAAAACTAAAATGAAACCTCTATGATTATGAAACTATGAAACTTATAAGTAAAATTATGATTATTGTAGATCGGGTGAAGAAGGAGTGATCCCCTGCTTTCATTCATTTTATTGCTTTGATTTGTGTGCTTTGATAAGGTACAAATATTCTTTCCCTTTTCAGTAGGGATATTTCTATTAATCCTATGCCTGATATGATTTCCTCATTTGACTCATGACATTCATTGTATGCTTGTCATTCTTATTGATTCATTCTGACATTTATTTAAATGTCTCTGCTATGCTATACTTATGCTTTGCCATGCTTATTGAGTTACTATCTTGTTTCTCTTGCCATGTTAGATTATTATTGTTGTATGATATGATAGATCTGTGCCTGAGCTAACCTAGTTGTGGAGGTACCATGACCATGTCTTTGATGACACCCTAGGCATGACACTCTCGTAGAGGTGTGATAGATCTACGACGTCCCCCCTTATGTTATAATTTACTGTGTACACTATTGGACAACTTTATATATGTGTGACCAGTCTAGTACTGGCATCCATATTTTGTTAGGGAGCGTATGGATATATCCTAGGTTTATGTATTGTATGTTATAGTGACCAGGTGGTGTGTGCCTTACACTCATTCTCACACTTTTATTACTTAGAGGTCTCCCCTCTTCGTATAATTGTATTGTTTTAGTATGATTTGACGGATTATGTATGTAGTTCCTATGGCACATCCTTATATGAACTTTTCCCTTATTTCATTATTCTCTTGATTCATTTCTTATTCAGTTCTCATGCATTCTTGATTCTTAGTTCTCTTTAAAATTCGTATGACTTCCATGATTATACTTTTCGTTTTGTATTCTTATTCCTTCGTTGCTTATGCTTATTTACCGTTATGTTATGTTATATATATCTGTTGAATGGGCTTTTAAAGCTCAGCCGCATTTTTTCTTTTCTTATGCGGCAGGTAATAAGCGAGGCGACGGGCTTGGGAATGAGAGAGTGTAGGACTTGGAGACCTATTTATTTATCATTTCGTTGTCCATTGTTTCGGACTTTCATTTCTTTTAGTACTTTGAATATTATCTCTTTACTTGGTTTTGTTTGGTTAACCCACTATGCATTTGGGATTATCTTTTGATACCAGTTTTGATGTTCGAGACTTGGTTATTTATTTAAAAGACTTCCGCTTGCCTAATGTATACTTTGTATGACACCATAATGTGATATCTTGGCCTTGTCGGGTCGGGGTGTTACAATTGAAACACACATTAAAAACTCACACCCTTAATCTCTTTATATAGAGAGATATTAGGGTTTACAAAGACTCCTAACTTTATTAGGAAACAAATCTTCCTAACTTTTATTCTTTATCTTTCAAGTCCTTGTAGTTTCATCTTGCTTCATCCTTCTTTTATTGTTTTGTATTTTTCAACTCAATATAAAACCCAACAAGTTTAACCTTTTTAGTGTCTCACAGATGTGTGACAAAAAGAACAGTGTTCTTTTTACTGACACTGAATGTCTTGTTCTTTCTCCCAACTTTAGGTTATCTGATGAGAGTCAGGTACTACTTAAAGTTCCTAGAAAGAACAACATGTACAATGTTGATATGAAGAACATTGTTCCTAAAGAGAGTTTATCGTGTCTTGTTGCAAAGGCCACACTTGATGAATCAATGCTTTGGCATAGGAGGTTGGGTCATGTAAACTTTAAAAACATTAATAAACTTGTTAAGGATAACCTTGTAAGAGGTTTACCTTTAAAACGTTTTGAAAATGACCAAACTTGTGTTGCCTGTTTAAAAGGGAAGCAACACAAAGCCACTTGTAAGTCCAAGATTCATAACTCTAATACTAAGCCATTATACATGTTGCATATGGACTTATTTAGTCCAACATCTGTAAGTAGCTTAATGCATAAGAAATGTTGTCTTGTTGTTACTGATGATTATAGAAGATTTACTTGGGTTTTCTTTTTGGGAACTAAGGATGAGACAAGTGGAATCCTTAAGAGCTTTATTACTGAGATAGGAAAGCTAGTTGATAAGAAAGTAAAAATAATCAGATGTGAAAATGGAACAGAATTTAAAAATATAGTTATGAATGAGTTTTGTGATCAGAAAGGTATTAGGAGAGAATTTAGTGTAGCTAGAACTCCTCAGCAGAATGGTTTTGCTGAAAGGAGGAATAGGACAGTGATAGAGGCTTCTAGAACCATGTTAGCTGATTCTAAGTTACCCACTACTGTTTGGGCTGAAGCAGTTAGTACTGCTTGCTATGTGTAGAACAGGGTTTTAGTGGTTAAGCCTCACAACAAGACACCTTATGAACTTTTTATTGGTAGAACACCTGCTCTAAGCTTCATGAGACCATTTGGATGTCATGTTACTATTCTGAACTTTAGATCATTTAGGCAAGTTTGATGAAAAGTCTGATGATGGATTCTTTGTTGGGTACTCTATGAATAGTAAGGCTTTTAGGGTATACAACATTAGAACCAGGAAGGTAGAAGAAAACTTGCATGTGGAATTCTTAGAGAATAAGCCTAGTGTCGCAGGAGAAGGTCCTAAGTGGTTGTTTGATATTGATGTGCTAACATAATCAATGAATTATGTACCAGTTGTTGTAGGTACAAACTCTTATGATTTTGCAGTTACAGAAGATAGTTTTGATTCAGGTCAATCTAGCATGGAGACAGGATCTTGTCAAGACTACATGTTTATACCATTGTGGAATGATGGCTCTATATTAAATTCATCTTCAAAGGATGGTGAAACTTCTAATGATGCTGAAAAGAAGGGTTCTGAAGATGGAAACAAAGAAAGTGAAGTGGAAGAACAAGAGAATCCTGATGACAGTACTAATGATGTTAGTACTGTTGAGCCAAAAGATAGTACTGCTGGGCCAAATGATCATACTGCTAGCCCAACAGTTACTACTGATGCTTATTCTTATGATGATGAAGTGGATCTGAATAACATGCCTAACACTTATCAAGCTCCTACAACTTCAAATACAAGAATTCACAAAGATCATTCACTTGATCTTGTAATTGGTGATGTACAGTCTGGTGTAAAGACAAGAAGAATGACAATGACAAAGGATTCAAATGAACAAGGTTTTATCAGTGCTGTTTATGAAAGGAAAACACATGAAGACCTTCATACTTGTTTGTTTGCTTCTTTCTTATCTCAGGAAGAACCCAAGAAAATTGCTAAAGCTCTTAGTGACCCATCATGGGTAGAAGCAATGAGAGAGGTATTATCATTAGGAATAAAGCAAGGCTGGTTTCACAGGGTTATACTCAAGAAGAAGGCATAGACTATGATGAGGTTTTTGCCCCTGTTGCAAGAATTGAGGCAATAAGGCTGTTTTTGGCTTATGCTTCTTTTATGGGATTCATGGTGTATCAGATGGATGTGAAGAGTGCTTTCCTATATGGTACTATTGATGAAGAGGTTTATGTTATGGAACCACCAGGGTTTGAAGATCCTGATCATCTGATGAACTCAAATAAGTACATTTTATTACTATCATTTATCCTATTAATTTGACTTGTTTTACTATATTATGTATGAGGATTGATACTTAATCGTTTACTTTTGTAATTCTCAGTTGAAAACAAGCATTTGGTGAAACTTAGCGATTTCGGACTAATTATGGAGCAAAACATGCATAAAGTGAAGAGTCTACTGAAATGGACAAGATCAAGTCAAATCTGCTCCAGATGCGCCGCATCTCACTCATGACATGCGCCGCATCACTATCAAGATCTCACCAGATACGATCCAAGATTCAAGAGGACATGCGCCGCATCCAAAGATAAAGATACGCCGCATCTTCTGGCGGTGTACGAATATTCCTGAATATTATAATCTTGGACCCCACGTGAAGTTAAGTACATGCGCCGCATCTACTCCTTAGATGCGCCGCATCTCACCCTCAGACAGAAACTATAAATACCCCAAGACCAGACGAATTTCGTACGCAATATATTATAACCGAAGACCGAACAGGAGAAACCTAGGACGAATTCAGTCAAGGAAGCAACACAAGACACACCCAAATCAAAGATACAAGAGCTGTAAGAAGGTGCTGCATATGTTTAATTCATTAAGTAGTTTTTTTTTATTGCGTTAGTAAACTTTAATTCATCAAGATTGGTGGCTTGTGTAACGTGACAACGGAAAGGTTGCACTCCCTTAAAACTGCTTTCTCATTAATTAAAGTTTATATGTTGATGTCATTGGTGACTTTTATTAGTGCATTGATAACCTCTGTGTCTAGCTGAGCGTTGATCGGGTTGCCATGCCTCTGCCCTCGCCTGTTTATTAGATGCCTATGTATTCTATGGTCTGTAGAAAAGTAGGAGAAAGATAAACGGGATAGTCATAAGTAATCATTAAGGGTTTACTCGCCGATAAGATTAGAACCAACGAGAAAGGACTTAATCTCGGTGCGTTGCATCGAACTATACACTTCATATAACACTAGCAATAAAACAAGTGACAAACTACTTATCATAAGGACAGCCCTCTTATTGTCTCGAGTATTTATCTGTGTACGTGTGTGCTACTTGCTGATTCGTGCCTATTGGTTTAGTTTATTATTTAATTGCAACCAAATCGTGCCAGTCTCTCAGGCTGAACCCCCTTGCGTTAGATTAGGTTGTATAGCTAACTTAATATATTAAAATACTGATTAGAATAACTAGATAATACGTTCCACTCTTAGTGATTGACACTCTACTTACCATTATATTCATACTGACCGGGTACACTGCTCGTTAAGTGTGTGTGTTATTGATAAGTCGGCTAAATATAAATTTAAAACTTGAGTAGGCATTAAAACTGCTAAACCGCAACGACACATCACGCGCATCAAGTTTTTGGCGCCGTTGCCGGGGAGTGAATTGTTATTATCTGTTAATTTGATTAGTATTTTAATTAGGTTTTTAATTTTTTTTATCTAACCGCTAATTTTGTTGTGTATTAGATTAATTTGCATTCATTGTACTATTTTGCATATTTTCTGTTTTTGTGTGTTATTTGTTTGCTTTTGTTTGTTTTTATTTTCGTGTGTTTTTATTTTTTTTTATTTTTCGTATTTTTTTGTTTTCTGCTATCGTTGTACTGAGCTAAATCGAACGATACGGCGCATCTGATTTATCAGATACGGCGTATTGCGTTCAATTTTTTATAAAATACAACGCGTTTAATTAATTCGATACGACGCATCTTTTCCCCAAGATACGGCGTATCTGTTTTTAATAAGAAAATTTTTTCTAAGCGGTAAAGCGATACGACGCATCTTTTCCCCAATATACGGCGTATCTGTTTTTGATAAAAAAAATTTCGAAACGTTAACGCCATACGACGCATCTGCTTTAGCAGATACGGCGTATCTATTATTTTAATTAAAAACAGTTTTCGAATTATTAAACAGATACGGTGTATCGATTTTTATCGATACGGCGCATCCTCTGAATAAAAAATCTTATATTTTGAAACGTAACGAAAATACGGCGCATTAACTTTTGTTAATACGGCGCATTTAATTTTAAATAAATACCGATTTTTGATTATTAAAATTGATACGGCGCATTCAAATTTCTAAGCGGCGTATCTATTTTCTGAATAAAAGTCTGATTTAATTTTAACGATTATTAGATACGGCGTATCCAATTTTTTTGGATACGGCGCATCGTCTGCAGATATCAGCTATTTTGTATTCTTATATCCGTTTCTAAATTCATTAATTTCTCTTCTAGCGAACAAATCCTACTGATGATTTTACCTTTGATGACAGATTTTGCTATGGAAGACATATCAGTTAACGGATATCTTGCTAAGGAATGCTTGCTTTCTGATTCATTCAATGTACTCATGATCGATGCAGATTTATTCTTTTGGGAGACTCCTCTTGAAGCTGCTTTTAAGGAATTCATGCGTTTATGCAACATTGACAAAGGGGTATTCTCTTATGATGTATTTGTGAGGTACACTGGAGAAGAATTGTCGCTCTTATGGCCTATCATTGAAGCCAAAGGATTGAACTGTACTACTATCGAAGAAGATGATGGGAAATTCTATCTTGCATACATGGACTCGAGCAACAAAAGCTGTGGTGGAGGCAATACCCAAATCTCTTACATGCCTTATTCCGAACAGTACTGGGGATTAAATGAGAACTATCTGGACGATGAAGGAATTTATGCTGTGGCGGAGTTACTATTTCATGGCAGGTTGGTAAGATTGATGGACCTCTCGCTCAATGATTGGCTAGAACTTAAATATGGTAGTCCGGAATTCGCCCCTGCAAATGAAGTCAAGCTGATTATGACTTCATGGTTGACTCGGAGTTTTAAGAAGCAATTTAACGAGTTCATGGAGATAAGAAGGAATATGATTGGAAAGGCTTGCTTTGATGTTAACCACGATCCTAACGATGTTGATTTTTTAGAGTGGTTGGCTAGTAAGTTTAATAACCATAAGAGCATGGATCGAGCTACTAAGGATGCATTATGGGTATATTGGATGAGAGGTGAAGACGAAGAAGTAGAAAGCGATTATGGGTCGTCACTTCATAATTCTACAGTCAATGAGGGGATTGAAGAATTATTCAAAATTGACATTGATGTGTTCGATTATGAGACACCCTTGTGCAAGCAGTTCAAGGAATTTAACTACCTTCTTCGAGTCGACAATGATGTGCTTACTGGAGATTTACCAGGATTCAAGACTTATGATGATTTCAAAAACACCTGGTACTATGAATGGAATGACCAAGTACCATGGGTTTGGGATAAACCATGGGAATTTGAGCACATTAATCACACCTGTACACCCTTCGTTTTTAAGGACGGGAGTAGTGTTTGGCCGACCTGTGATTATAAAAGTGACGGAACCTGTAATGGGGGAAGTATTATTGGGATGAAACGGGTTGGAAAAGATGTAACCTTTGAAGATTATGAATGGTACGATAATGTTGAAGACTGCCCACGAAAAACGGAAGGTTTGCAAGAAAAGGGTAGAATTGAACGTTTGAAAGGACTTAAGGGAACAACAAATACTACTTTCTGGGAATGGGTGCATGAACAATTTGATGATTACACAAAGCTTAGTCGACGGCTACAATGGGAATTGGAAAGAGAATGGGAGGCAATTCAAGATGATAGGAATGAGTCATTAATTGATGAACTAGATGACTATTTGATTAAGGATCCTTATTTTAAGTATGTTGATAATGACGAGGAAGAATTCACCAAAAGAAAGTGTCAACTACTTGGAATCCCTTATAATAAGCCACCCATGATTATTTCTGAAAAGTTTAAAATCATCAAATATTCTTTGGGACCAGAGGAAGAGTATGTTGCGACGACGACCAAGAGTTATACTAGATTAAGTCGAACGGAGGAAAACGTCGCAGAGCTATACGGGAAAATCTTTCGGATGAAGGAAGAAGGATGGACCGTGACAAGAACTAAGTGATGAGCTGAACGTGAGTCTAACTTGAAGACTCTGGAATAAAGACAAGTGCTTACCGGGAGACAACCCGGATTTATCTTTTTATTATTCTGTTTATGTGTCGAGTCAGTCAGGCCGCTGAGGATACGGCGCATCTCAATTCTGAGATGCGACGCATCTCCTGCAAATGGTCATATCTTACTTTATTTTATTTTTCTGCATTTTTTTATTTTCGAATTTAGAACTTTTTATCAGTTTATTTTAATGCGGCGCATCCCTGGTTAAGGATGCGGCGCATCTTTTATTCTGATCCGTAATTATTCCAGGCTCGATACGGCGTATCTCTTCCATAAGATACGGCGCATCGACTGACCTGATGATTTTCATTTTTAATTTTTATGTTTTATTTTTACCTAACTACTAATGTGTTATGCAAGTTTGAACCTTTCTTATCTTAGGTGTGTTTTGAAGCCTTGGTGGTATTATAGTTTCCTGCATTTCCTGTGGATACATCGAATATGAAGCTTAAACGTTCTAATCCACAAGAAAGATGATTTTTGCTCTTATACTAATGGAGGATCATACCGAGCAAATCTCAGGGGAGTTTTTCTGTTCTAATTCTTTTATTTTCCAGTTTTTAACATTTTATACGAACAACGAGGACGTTGTTTAACTTAAGTGGGGGGATTGGAGAATTAGAACACTTAACACTTACTTGTCCTAAACTTTTCAAAATATGCTTAAAATGTGCTTAATATATCAAAACTTTAAAATTTTTTAGCATGTTTTTGTTTAAAGTCTAAGTTGCATAGCTGCACACATGACGTTATTTTCAAAAATTGTGATTTTTCAAAATTCACAAATCTATGAGTGTGCCGGTGACTTGTAAACTTTAGAACTTGGCTTGTATACTATTCGAGACCACCATAATAAGTATTATTTTATATAATTGGAATGACTTGTCTAAATTGGTAAATTTCTAGGATTACACCCAAATAGCCTTTATATGTTATGTGTTATTAGCTAACTACACTGGTTAGTTAACCCCCGTATAAACCCTTTTGTTACTCTCATTTTTAGAGTAAGATACCCCTAGAAAAACACTTAGAGCCATTCCTTTCGTTTCTTACACCTTTGTTTAAAATGTTTCGTTACACCTTAAACCTTAGCCTACCCTGTAGATTAGAATCCGTGGTTGGTTAATTGCTATAGGCAAAGTGTGTTTCCTTACATTACCTGTGTTCGCGTGCGTAATTCATTATCTATGGTTAGGTCGGGAAATTGCACAATGCAATTGGAGTGGAAGTAAAAATTGTATATCTTTGAGTTTATTTTTTCGTGTGTTTACTACTTTCACTATTACCGTTATTTCTGAAGTCATGAAAAGTATGGAAAAATTATCCAGAATTATTGTTTTGGTGATGTGGTGAAATTTTACACATCTATGTTTATGTTATCAAAAAAAAAAAAAAAAAAAAAAAAAAAAAAAAAAAAAAAAAAAAATCGAAAAAACGAGAAAAGAAAAAGAAAAAGAAGAGTTGGATGTTTGTTTTAACCAACGATGTAAAGTTATGTAAGTGGTCGATATCACCACTAGTTGTTGTATATTATATCTATGGATTGAATGGGAGTTGGCAGTTATGGGAACGTCAACTAAGGTTTATTCTTTGATTAAGATCTTGTTGAGTATAATTCGTGTCTACCTAAAGCGTGTGTTTCAAGTATTAAAACGTGAGTTATTCAATGATATGAGTCTTATTCATGGGATGGTTGGGATAGTGATTAACCACACTTAGGATTTTAATTTATTTGTTTTGTTTATTTTTCATTTTACACCAATTTATATCCCAAATATTGTCCATACCCTATTATTCTTTATCCAACGAATCCTTTGATTTATTGAGATTAGGGATTTGAGCAATCTTAAGTATCGTAGTCGTGGATTCGGCTATGTATTTATGATTTTGTCGCCCTTTTTGATATATTATTATTGGTGAAGTTTGGACCTATCTTTAGCCTATTCGAGTTAAGGATTTGAGCAATTGCAAGTATCGTGTTCGTGGATTCGATCATGTATTTGTGATTTTGTCGCCTTTTCTGGAATTTGAGATCGATAGTGATTAAGAATAATTAATCCTTTAAGCCTAAAAACCCTTTTTACCGCTTTAGACTTGTTATTCCTTGGCTTTAGTGGTGGAGATGTGTATACTTGCCAAGTTTATGATAGAATATTCGTCGCGACTGGACAGTTAAACGATTAGATTTGCTTTTATCAAAATATTTTATTTTACTTCTAATTCGTTAAGTGTTTAGTTGTGTGATTATGACAAAAATGAATACATGCTTAAATATAAAAATAAATCCTAATATCCTTTAGGATACATTTTCATAAGATTAATTCTAAGGTTTACTTGGGGACAAGTAAAGTTCAAGTGGGGGGATATTTGATGAACTCAAATAAGTACATTTTATTACTATCATTTATCCTATTAATTTGACTTGTTTTACTATATTATGTATGAGGATTGATACTTAATCGTTTACTTTTGTAATTCTCAGTTGAAAACAAACATGTGGCGAAACTTAGCGATTTCGGATTAATTATGGAGCAAAACATGCATAAACTGAAGAGTCTACTGAAATGGACAAGATCAAGTCAAATCTGCTCCAGATGCGCCGCATCTCACTCATGACATGCGCCGCATCACTATCAAGATCTCACTAGATACGATCCAAGATTCAAGAGGACATGCGCCGCATCCAAAGATAAAGATACGCCGCATCTTCTGGCGGTGTACGAATATTCCTGAATATTATAATCTTGGACCCCAAGCGAAGTTAAGTACATGCGCCGCATCTACTCCTTAGATGCGCCGCATCTCACCCTCAGACAGAAACTATAAATACCCCAAGACCAGACGAATTTCGTACGCAATATATTATAACCGAAGACCGAACAGGAGAAACCTAGGACGAATTCAGTCAAGGAAGCAGCACAAGACACACCCAAATCAAAGATACAAGAGCTGTAAGAAGGTGCTGCATATGTTTAATTCATTAAGTAGCTTTGTTTTATTGCGTTAGTAAACTTTAATTCATCAAGATTGGTGGCTTGTGTAACGTGACAATTGAAAGGTTGCACTCCCTTAAAACTGCTTTCTCATTAATTAAAGTTTATATGTTGATGTCATTGGTGACTTTTATTAGTGCATTGATAACCTCTGTGTCTAGCTGAGCGTTGATCGGGTCGCCATGCCTCTGCCCTCGCCTGTTTATTAGATGCCTATGTATTCTATGGTCTGTAGAAAAGTAGGAGAAAGATAAATGGGATAGTCATAAGTAATCATTAAGGGTTTACTCGCCGATAAGATTAGAACCAACGAGAAAGGACTTAATCTCGGTGCGTTGCATCGAACTATACACTTCATATAACACTAGCAATAAAACAAGTGACAAACTACTTATCATAAGGACAGCCCTCTTATTGTCTCGAGTATTTATCTGTGTACGTGTGTGCTACTTGCTGATTCGTGCCTATTGGTTTAGTTTATTATTTAATTGCAACCAAATCATGCCAGTCTCTCAGGCTGAACCCCCCTTGCGTTAGATTAGGTTGTATAGCTAACTTAATATATTAAAATACTGATTAGAATAACTAGATAATACGTTCCACTCTTAGTGATCGACACTCCACTTACCATTATATTCATACTGACCGGGTACACTGCTCGTTAAGTGTGTGTGTTATTGATAAGTCGGCTAAATATAAATTTAAAACTTGAGTAGGCATTAAAACTGCTAAACCGCAACGACACATCACGCGCATCATCATCCTGACAAGATCTACAAGGTGGTGAAAGCTCTCTATGGTTTGCATCAAGCTCCAAGAGCCTGGTATGAAACCTTGGCCAATTACTTATTAGACAATGGGTTTCATAGAGGAAAGATTGATAAGACCGTGTTTATCATGAAGCAAAAAGGGGATATTTTTCTTGTACAGGTCTATGTTGATGATATTATTTTTGGCTCTACAAAGAAGGAGATGTGTATTGAGTTTGAGAAGCTGATGCATGACAAGTTCCAGATGAGTTCCATGGGAGAACTTAATTTCTTCTTAGGGTTGCAAGTAAAGCAAAAGGAAGATGGTATATTTATTAGTCAGGATAAATATGTAGCTAATATCTTGAAAAAATTTGGGTATACTGATGTCAAGACAGTTAGCACCCCAATGGATCCAGACAAGCCTTTGCTTAAAGATGCAGATGGTGATGATTTTGATGTTCATCTATACAGGTCAATGATTGTATCATTGATGTATCTCACATCATCCAGACCAGATATTATGTTTGCTGTATGTGCATGTGCCAGATTTCAAGTCACTCCTAAGGCTTAACACTTACATGCAGTGAAGAGGATTTTTAGGTATCTAAAAGGTCAACCTAAATTGGGCCTTTGGTATCCTAGAGAGTCTTCATTTGATTTGGTGGCATATAGTGACAGTGACTATGCTGGTGCAAGTTTAGATAGGAAATCAACAACAAGTGGTTGTCAATTCCTAGGAAACAGGTTGATATCATGGCAGTGTAAGAAGCAAACTGTAGTGGCAAATTCTACAACTTAGGTTGAATATGTAGCTGCTGCTAGTTGTTGTGGTCAAGTACTCTAGATTCAGAATCAAATGTTGGACTATGGGTATAATTTTATGCACACCATGATTTTCATTGACAATAACAGTACTATATGTATTATTAAAAATCATGTTTTGCATTCTAAAACAAAACACATAGAGATTAGACATCATTTTATAAGAGACTACAATGATAAAAAGTTAATTCAAGTTGTTAAAATTTAGACAGATAGCAATTGGGCTGACTTCCTTACAAAAGGTATTGATGTTGGAAGGTTTCAGTACTTGGTAGCAAGTATTGGAATGCTCAATCCATAAAGTTTTAATCTCTAAGTGTCTTTGTAAAGTTTTGTAAAGGATTAGTACTGTTAAATGTTAAACAGTTGAGTTTGTACCGCTAGTACAAATTAGTATTGCTAAGTTTTAACTGTTAGTCAAATTTGATACTGCTATATAGAAAATGCTCTGGATTGTGTTTTCTTGGTTTTGGACTAACATTTGCCGGATAAGTAAGCAGTATGATTGGTATTGATGTTGTGTGAGAAGCAAAAGCGGTGGAATGTTTGCAATACTGTTGCTGAAAACTGATGCAACTGATTCATAATAGAGAAGGTTTGGGGATCACTTGATAAGGGTTAACACCTGACTTGTGAGGTTCTTTAAAATCTTTTTCTTAAAATCAACTTATGCCTATCAGGTAGTATTATTGAACATGAATTGATAGTCATAGTTAGTCAGATAGTAACTGAGTTGACTCACTCTTTACCTTTCTTGTAACAATTCACATTTTCAGGTTAATTTTTATTCCTGAATTTTTACTATTCATTTTCACAATTCAATTTCACTATTCATTCCCAAAATTTTTATTTCATATTCTCGTAAGTTAAACTATTTTAATGATATTCCGAGAGTTTAACACTCGTCGGATCATTTCTGCAAAAATCACGAAACCGTGTCTGTGAATTACTTTAAGGTTTAAACGTCGTTTAGGCATCCCGATATGTTCCCACAACATCACAAACAAGAGAAATGTAAGTTTTTCACCTTCCGTGACATTCTCAGGAATTTTAGAATTTTACATTTTCTGAATCTGTGTTTTACGCGATTTACGCGTTTTAGGCTTACGGTTTTAGGTCTAAAGAACGTTTAACACCAACCGACACTAGACTAAGCCTAATCTAGACATTATAAGTATTCTTATTTTATTTTTATTATGATAGAAAAGTTACATTTTACTTTTCTCAGTTTTACACAACTTTCGTACGTTTTACGTTTAACGCGTTTTAAACCTACGTTTCTAGCGTTAACAATATTTTCGTGACCCATTAAACTTATCACTCATTATTATAAGATAATAAGGAGTATATTGACAAGTTTAATCATTTCTACAAGTTTCTTATTTTTACGATACCCGGTTTTACGTTTCGTGACTTAGCGGCTTACAGTTAGCGATTAACGGAACCAAAACTCACTCCGAAAGCTAGATAATACCAAGTTTATCCATCTAGTAACCCTTTATCCCATTTGAACGTGTAATATATTGTGTCACAAGCCTTGTTGGCTTGAGATAAGCCTTGTTCACTTAGGATGGTTACATGTGTTTACTTAACTAGCACAACTTACCAAACTTCTTCACAAAGCTTCCTAAATATCTAATACTTGCACCTCCTCATTCTTGCTATAAATAGAACTCATTTCCTCCTCTTTCTCTTCACATCAAACACCCAACATTCCATATACACAACCCTTTCATACTTTGATTTCTACTTCAAGTATTACATCAAGAATTCCAAGAGATTCAAGCTCCAAGTAAACTACATCAACATCCTTTGCAAGTTTATGTGATCTTCTTGAATTTAAATCCATTCAAGTCACTAAACATCTCAACACCAAGTCCTTCAAGAATACAAGAGTGTAGAAGGATTGCCAAAGTGTGGAGAAAATTGCTCAATCAAAGCCCTCATCCTTGTTCTTAATTTCCTTTCCTTAGAAAGCCAAAATTTGTAAGAAACCCTAACACACTCTCTTCCTCAAAATCATTTTCATGCTTCTTATACTTCATTTATGCTATATATGGTCTTTGTATTATGTTCATGATGTACAAAAACCTTTAAAACAAGTTATGAGAACTATATGTTAACTTAAAATAGGTAAACAAGAAAACTAGTGACATATATTGTGAAATACGACCAAAATAGTTTAAACATGATATTGGAAAATTACCTACTGTTAAAGAGGGCTTTACAAAAAAAACATAGCAATTTGAATCACCAAAAACGAGTACACGAGTCAAAAGATACGGCAAAATGAAGTTATTAAACCGGAAAAACCAAAACTGTCGAAATGCTACTGTTAACAATCTGACCTAATTAAACGAGTCACTTCTGCTCCGATTCATCAAAAATTTAAAACACAAAAGTTGTCCAACATGATGTTTTACGTCTATCGCGAGGATAGTCGGCCTGAAAACACTTAAACATGCCATTTCCCTTCAAAAACTGAAACAGCCCTATATATAGTCTCACAACTATACACTTTGTCACGACTAAAGGCAAACCAAGAGGCCTAATGGCCTTAGGCCGAGACCACAGCCACGGCTAAGGCCAAGGCTGAGTCACAAGACCATGGTAGCCAAGACCAAAGCCACGGCTAAGGCCAAGGCTGAGTCTCAAGACCTTAGGACATGTAACTTTTAATGACCAAAAACATATATTTATTATCGAATACTACAATACTAGGGATCTTCATGTGAGGGATTCATTAGAGTAAAACGGATCGACGAGTTGCTGGATTTACAAATTAAAGTGTCCTTGCTCCTCGAACGTTTACTGCATGACCTCTGGATTATGATAACCCGAACGGTAGTACGAGATATACAAACTAAACATTTTTCATAAACCATCTTTATACAACGACATACACAACATACTAAGTACTACATCATGAATAATATGAAAGGCATATATAGGCACGTCTTTGTATTCTTAGACATTATTCGAACCTAAATTGCAACATTCTATTATAGGTTGCTCTTAGAGACTTTCGCGACTCGACTACCATTTTCATTACTCACTACATAACTCACGGTGAGTTTCATAGCCCTATTTTCTATCGTTTAACTATTTTGTAAACTGTTTGGGGGAGATACATGCTCAATTACTTGCTTTCACTTTCACAAGTACTCTAAACTTTTACGTATTACGGTGAGTCATAGCCCACTTTTCTCGTTTAAACTGTTTATTTAACTCTTTGGGGGAGATACATGCTCAACTATTATAATTCAATTTCGATTATTTGCAAACTATATGTTGTATCTGAACTAAATGTTTATTCATGCTAAATAACATTATTGCCATATTTAGAGTTTCTATATCATAAACCATTAAGCACTATGCGTAGTGAATACGAATACTATCATTAAATCTATTGGAATTAGTGTAACCATTAAGTTGACTCAGTTAGAGCAAACAAATGCAACAAACATTTGAGAACACTAGGTATAACAAACAGATTACCTACTAGGCTATGATTGCAACAAATTATGAAACGAGGTTAACCTAGTACCTTTAGGTTAACCAGAACGATTATGAAATGAGGTTAACCTAGTACCTTTAGGTTAACCAGAACGATTATGAAACGAGGTTAACCTAGTAACTTTAGGTTAACCAGAACAATTATGAAACGAGGTTAACCTAGTACCTTTAGGTTAACCAGAACGATTATGAAACGAGGTTAACCTAGTAACTTTAGGTTAACCAGAACGATTATGAAACGAGGTTAACCTAGTACCTTTAGGTTAACCAGAATGATTATGAAACGAGGTTAACCTAGTACCTTTAGGTTAACCAGAACGATTATGAACAAACCAGAAACTAGAAACGAGAAACTAGAAAACTTAAGACTTCGGTACTAGTATCCTAGGGCAACGAAAGTACTATCTCTATTTGATATTATAATAGTCATACACTCGAAAGTTCTATGAACTACATTTAGTAATTACATACACTTGGCACGATGATTTCTTCAAGGTTTTCACATTTATTCCACAAACTCTATGAACTCACCAACCTTTGTGTTGACACTTTTAGCATGTTTATCTCAGGTCCATAATGATCGAGGCTGGCACGGAGGAGCACATATACTCAAGAGGGCTATAAATTTTATTATCATTCGAAAACTCTTTTAATGTAATTTGTAAACCGTGAAACTACTGGGACCTCATTTTTGTAAACTCTGATATTTATATAATTCGAATGATAAATCTTTTAAAACAACTCAATTAGAGTTCGTTTTCTATTGTTATAACTATTGTGCCATGAAGTAACACCCAGTTTGAATTCTGCTGCGTATCACGAAAATTGGGGGTGTTACAATTCTATCATTTGATAGTGTGTTAGTCTAAGGACATATGGTATTGAGAACAACGAACAAAAGTGAATCTAATACATTTGTATTAGAGGTAACACCTGCCACAAGCTGGAAAACCTGTCAAGAAGGCTCATTTCATGAGTCTATCTGATCACAGGCAGTATTTATACTGAAAATTATTGGTTCTCACACAGCCAGAGGTTAAATGCAACCAAAATTGATTGAGTGTCTTCCCTTACACTTAATCCCTTCAAAAAGTTTAGGTGCAATATTTTTTTATGAAAATTTGGGTAAATACTGCAGGGCAAAATATGTACTGGTAAAACTTAGTACTGCTAGGCAAAAACTTAGTACTGCTAGGCAAATATTAGTACTGTTGGGTAGCCGTTTGTACTATTTGGTCATAACCGTTTTTCAAATATAGCCGTTGAGATATTTTTGGCACTTACTTCGCTTATAGGTTTCTTAAAAGTGGATAATACTTATCTTTTTTTTAATTAAAAGATTTCTTCACGATAAGGAAAAGATTTATTAAGTCGGTTAAATCGAAACCCTAAGCATTATCTATTAAATCTCAATTTGGTTTACCAAACACACTTTCACTCATTAACGACCATAACCCAGCACTCTAATAAACTTTTCTTGCTCATTATGGCTCATTTGGAATTTTGCGACAAGCACAACTTGGTTGCATTCTTGGAGAAAACAGAGGGAAGTGATGGCTTTCATCAGATAGTAGATTTCCTAAATTCTAGCCACATCAGGTATGCTCTTACTATGAATTCTACTATCTTTGTCTCTCAAATCAAACAGTTTTGGCATACTGCTACTGCCAATACACTTGATAATGGAGACAAAGAGTTAATTGCAACAGTGGATGGCAAAGCCATAACTATTACTGAGTCATCTGTTAGGAGACATCTCAAACTAACAGATGATGATGGTATTAGTTCCTTGCCAAACACCGAAATTTTAGAAACTCTATCCAGGATGGGGTGTGTCTCCAATTCTGATAAACTAACTTTTCAAAAAGGACACTTTGCCCCTCAATGGAGATTTTTCATACATACCATCTTACACTGTTTGAGTTCAAAGAAAACCTCTTGGGAGCAATTCAGTAGCAATATTGCAACTGCTCTCATTTGTTTAGCCACAAATAGGACTTTTAATTTTTCAAAACTGATTTTTGATGGTATGGTAAAAAATGTGGATAGCAAATACAAGTTTTTAATCTATCCAAGGTTTATTTAAATATTTTTGAACAAGAACAAAAATCTACTTATGTCCCACAAAACTGTTTACAAAACTCCTAGCCTCACTCCAAAACTTTTTAGTAACTTAAGAATGGCTTCTAAAGGGTATAATGGGATAGAAGTACCACTCTTTGAAACAATGCTTGTTCAGGATCAACATGTTCAGGCTAAAGGATCAACAATCCTAGTTGAGTCCGAACTCACACCCATACATGCTCCATCTTCTTCACAACCACCAATCACACAAACCTATAGGAGAAGAAACAAACAGGAATTTGTGGTACCTCAGCCCAGATCTCCTCGTCAAACCAATGTAGCAGATGAGGTTGTCCTAGACAGAATGGTGAGGGCTACCACTACTGTCTCTGGCTTAGAAGCTGGGCAGGCCAGTGGTAACATCAATAAGACCCAACCCATGGCAACATCTAATGTGTCAAGTTCTCATGAACTTGGTACAGGTGATGGACTCCCCAGCCAACTGAAAACTATAGGGGACATGCCCCATGATTCACCTCTCCCAAGAGGTCACACACTTGGAAGTGATGAGGGCAGAGTGACACTTAATGAATTGATGGCTATTTGTACACAACTAACAAACAGGGTTGAAATTAGTACTGCTGATGTAATAGTTAGTACTGCCAGTGCTGCAGACAAAGGTAAAGGAATTATGCAAGAGTCTGAGCCATCAAAGAAGATCAAGAAGAGAGTTCAAGTGCAGTTAAGTCTTGATGAAGAAGTGGAAAAGAAAGCACAGGATGAAGAGCAAGCTAAGTTTGATGAAGAACAGAAGATTACAAGGTTTATTGTGGAACAAAAACTTGCAAGTTAAGAAGATGAGAGGTTAGCACAAGAACAAGAAGATAGAGAACTAGCTCTGAAGATGCAAGAAGAAGAAACAACAACTCTTAATGAAGAAGAACGGGAAAATGCCCTTAATGAGCTGCTTGAAGTTATTAGAAAATCACAGAGTGCTAAAAAGGCTACTGCAAGAAAACCTCCAACTCAATCACAGATGATGAAATACATGAAGGAGTATTTGAAGAACCAAGATCATTAGACTGCCAATAAACTAAAAGGCAGACCATTTGATGAAATTGATGGATTGTACTTCAAGGCTTACAAGAAGGTACAAGATTTCATCCCTACGGATACTGAAGAAGAAACCAAAAGTACAAAGAGGGCTGGAATTTCATTGGAGTCAGAGTCTTCTAAAAGATAAAAGATCAGTGAAGAACTAGAAGAAGATGATTTGACTAAAGAACAACTAAAGCAGATGATGATTATAGTTCAAGATGAAGCAATGAATGTGGAAGCTCTACAGGCCAAATATCCCATTATTGATTAGGAAGTTCAAGATGATGGAATGATAAAAAGTTGGAAGATCATCAGGGTTGGTAATCACACTGAAGTGTATCAACACTTTGATGACATGATCAAGGCCTTTGACAGGGAGGATTTAGTCAAGCTATGGAGTTTAGTTAAAGAAAAGTTCAAGTCATTAGAACCAACAGATAACAAAGAAAGAATGTTATGGGTAGAGTTGAAGAGATTGTTTGAGCCAAATGCTAATGATACTTTATGGAAATTTCAATCTGGAACTCATAAATTGACATGGAGATTATATGACTCATGTGCTGTTCATCATGTGTAAACAAATGCTGGAAAAGATATTTACATGCTGGTAGAGAAGGAATATCCTTTATCAAGAGGTACACTTACTTTGATGCTGAGTACAAAGCTTATAGTGGAAGAGGAGACAGAAATGGCAAGAGAACTGCTAAGGAAAATCTTCATGCAGTCTGAAAGAAGATAAGTGTTTGGAAGCATCCTCTCATGGTAAAGATTTAATTCAGAAACTTGATGATTTGGAAGTAAATCACAAGTTTAGGGGAGGATTGTTGGGAATTAAATGATCAAACACTTTGTACTGCCAAGCTAAACTGATAGAACTGCTGGAGATTATAACTAACAGTACTAACTGAGTTAGTACTGCTAGTTATAATATTGGTACTGCCAGTATCAGACTTAGTACTGCTGAAGTCTGCTGATGAAGATGGTACTTCCAGAGATGAAGACGCGTAATGTGATATGTATAGAAGATATTTAGTGTATATCTTATATGTTTAGAAAGATACGAATATTGTGTATTGATAGTTATCTTGTAAAGGACTCCTTGTGCCTATAAAAGGAGGTCCTAGGTTAAGTTGTTAGATACATCTCTCATACATCTCTATAATACGTTTTTGCTTAGCTTCAAGGTTGTAAACCCTAGTACTAAGCAAGAGTACTCGTATTATCGAGCTAATAATATTGAAGCATTTTGGTGAATTGTTCTTGTTAATATAATATAATTTACTGTTTCATTTTTTACTGTTACAGTATAATTCTTTTAAATATTAAAGAGTAGATTCTGCATACTCTTTGATATCATTCAAAGTTTTTAATACAAGCTCAAGTGTTTGGGATCAATAGAGTGTACTTGGTTTGTTGTATGTGATGTTCTAAGGTGTTGGTGATGTTGTGTAGGGTGTTGATTTCTTTGACTATATCGTCACGGTTTTGAGAGGATTGTGGTCTTTTGGAAGCCATGTTTTCTGAGATTTTGGAATGAGAGGGATGATGGTGAAGCAAGCATCTTAGGACCTTATTTAAATATAGATATCATGCATTGTAATCAATGCTAAAACTACAAAAGAATCCAAAATCTAATGATTAGATATGAATTGAATGCAAGTAATCATGAGACCTTAACTACTAAGACTTGAACTCAGTAAACATTGAGTAAAAAATAGAGAAGAGAAGAGAATTGAAGTAGATTTTGTAAAATAATTGGAAAACTGTCTTCTGTGTAACCGGATCCCACGGATCCTTCCCAAAAGGGATCCGGCCTGCATAAATGCAGGGATCCGGGTATCTAATACACACAGACTGCAGTTTTTACGTAGAAAACATATTAGGACTAGTGTATGCCTATATGTAAACTATGTGGAGTTGCGGTTATCTCGACTCTAGAGGAGAGTAGAAGATATTGATGTACATATATATATGAGATAACCCAAAGATTCCTTAGTTCAATGTATCTACGTTTGAATGTATCCGAAAATACATATTGGTTATGTATTCCCTTTAGCATTCAAGAGATATATGATATGATGCATGATAAAAGGTTTTTACGTTGTATTAACTATGTAAAGAAAAATGTGAATGTCCCAAATGTGAGAAGTTTTTAATTTTAAAGTCGAATGAGGTGTTGTTTTATGAGGAACTTGTTTTGTAGAAAGTTTGATGTAAAGAAATGTATGTATATATATGTTTAAGCATAAACCTCAATAGTTTGAATGTTTATAATTTGTGCAAGAAATAGAGATCCTAGACTCAGAAGGGAAGATTAGAAATACATACCTTGTAGAAAGAGAAGTTAGAAGGAAGATTAAGACGTTTGTTCCATAAGGCTGAGGCCTAATCGAAGTAAGTTGAAAGGTTCACGTTTCAATGGTTTGGTGAGAATGTCGACAATGTTGTCTTCGGAAGAAAATTTTTCTATGGCGATGTTTCCTTTTTGGACATTATCTCTAAGAAAAATGATGGCGTATTTCAATGTGTTTGGTGCGGGAATGTAAAACAGGATTCTTGCTAAGGTCGATGGCGCCTTTGTTTTCGCAGAGGATGGCAATGTCGCTTAGATTAATATCATAGTCGACAAGAGCTTGTTTCAGCCATAGTGCTTGTTGGCATGCTCTCTCTACTGACACATATTCTGCTTCGGTGGTAGAAATAGCAAGTGCGGTTTGTTTCTTTGAAAACCATGATGTTAAACAACATCCCATGGATGTACAAACTCCACTTGTGCTTTTGCGATCAACATAATCACCTGCATGGTCAGAATCTGCATATACAATAGTTTCGACCCCCGTACCTTTTGGATACCATAACCCCAATTGAGTTGTACCCTTTATATACCTGAAAATTCTTTTGACCGCTTCGAGATGTGATGATTTAGGATCTTCTTGAAAGCGAGCACACATACATACACTAAACATAATATGCGGCCGACTAGCTGTAAGGTATAGTATACTACCTATCATACCACGGTACTTGGTATCGTCAACGGATTCACCGTCCTCGTCTTTGGTAAGTTTAGTGTCGGATGACATTGGTGTTTTTATTGGTTTTGCATCTTCTAGACCAAATTTCTTTAATATATTTAGATTGATTAAAGAAGATACCATCATCTAATTGCTTTATTTGTAGACCAAGAAAGAAATTTAATTCTCCCATCATACTCATTTCAAACTCGTCGTGCATGATTTTAGAAAAATCATCACACATTTCTTGACAAGTAGATCCGAATATAATATCGTCTACGTAAATTTGAACAATGATAATATGTGATTGGTTTTTCTTTGTAAACAATGTATTATCTACTAGACCCATTGTATATTTATTATCTATTAGAAAGGTTTTAAGTCTATCATACCAAGCTTTAGGGGCTTGTTTAAGACCGTAGAGAGCTTTCTTGAGTTTGTATACATATTCTGGTTTTTCAAAGTCCACGAAACCGGGAGGTTGAGCTATGTACACTTCTTCATTTATGAACCCGTTTAGAAAAACATTTTTTACATCCATTTGATAAAGCTTAATATATTTAGCACAAGCATAAGCTAGAAGGATTCTTATAGATTCAAATCTAGTTACAGGAGCATAGGTCTCATCAAAATATATTCCTTCTTGTTGATTATAACCTTGTGCAACAAGTCTAGCTTTGTTGCGGGATACTATCCCATTTTCATCTAGTTTATTTTTGAAAACCCATTTTGTACCAATTATGGTTTGATTTTTAGGTGGTGGAACTAGTTTCCAAACATCGTTTGAGATGAATTGATTTAATTCTTCTTGCATAGCTATTATGCAACTTTCGTCTCTAATAGATTCATTTAAGTTTTTAGGTTCTATCAGGGAAACAAAACAAAATAAATTACTTTGATTTTGAGCTTGAGACCGTAATGTTCTTTCATTTAATTTTCCTATAACTATTTCTAGCGGGTGATCTTTAGATTCTTTGACATTAACTATTTCTTTATTTAATAGTTCATCTTCCTTGTCTTTTATTTCACTACTTTGATTTTCATGAATTTGACTTTCTATTATGTCATCATCTACGAGAGGTTGAGATTTAGGAGGAGGACTTTCATCAAACTTGACATTTAAAGATTTTTCTACTTTCATAGTTTCTTTATTTTGAACTACATACGCTTTACTATTAGGTAATCTCTCCACCTTCCTCTTTATTCGCCCAAGTTTCTTCAAAATTCGTAGTAGAGTACCGGAAGAGAACTTGGCTTCTTCAATGACTCTGAACAATCTCTTTTGCTTCCTGTTGGTCACATACACCAGACACAGTCCATGGCCTGGTCTTGTGAAACATGTCTAGCTCTTGACTTTCTGAATACCAATGCAAGCTAACATCGGATGAGTCAGGTTGATCTTCCTCTGATAGCTTTCAATCCCCATCTGGAAGTCTTCGATGTGAGCTACTACAACATTAGCCCTCATGAAGATCAATACTGATTCAATCACGTCTTGATCAATGGCTTTCTTGTTGAAGCAGTCTCTTGTTCTCTTAAGGATATCTTCGAGATCATGAGGATGAAGGTTGATGTAGTCAGCTTCAGTGAAGTGGTTGTGTTGAATATCTATTCTGATAACGTGATATTCAACCGATCCGTGAGAAGATTGATATTCTAAGTTAACTTCAACGTATCTGAGAAATTTGTGCTTCGAGTACACTTCTTCACGAGGCTTGCATCTGAGCTACCTCAATCGATAGAATTCCCTCGATCATTCATTAAAATTGATTATCCCAAGATATGCGTCTCTGTTGTACATCTCTGGATCAACTTCTGCTTCAGAGATGATATCAGCAAATCTACCTTCTTCCAGAAATGGTTCTGGAATTTCCTCATATGTCGCTACTTCCTTTGTTGATGGGTGGTATTTGTTCGGACCTTCAAGCATGTACTTAAGATCGTCATTGATGTACGGAACTGGAGGAACGGTGTCAGAGCTTAGAACTCTAGGGATTCATTTCCAAAGTGGAGAGTGTTCTATTCTTCTCTTCACAGTTACTTCTCTTTCAAGTGTTGAAGAAGTAGAAGCACTAAGAGCTTTAGCTACCTCTTGATCGATAAATCTTGTATTTAGATCTCTGTCGCTTTTAAACTTGTAGATTAATGAATCATAGATACCTTCTACTCTCTGTTTCATTAGATCATCTTCCCCGATATTCAATCCAAATCTTTCATGCAGATTAGAGAATATGAGAGGATCTAACACTGAGGATGTAACTCCTTTATAATGTGTTTAGGATACTTTGAGGTTATATTATCAAGTATGCGGAATCTACTTGACCATACTTAGAAGATTTTGTTTTGATGTAACAGTAACACAATATGTATAATGAACACAGTAAATAACTTCAAACAATTCAATATTATTCAGGAATAATATGAGTGATATCAATATCACTAGGGTTACTAAAACCTTGAATCCTCACAAAAACTTATATCAAAAATTCATTTTTTCTGATCTATCGTAGGACCTCCTTTTATAGACACAAGGAGTCTCTTACAAGATAAGTATCTACCCGTATAATTCTAACTAATTGTGATATACAAACAATCTTTACCATACTTATCTTTTACACGTTTCCTAAAACCTTATCATGCAGTAGTACCTTCTTTAATATACTAGCAGTACTAACTTGACAGTTTGTACTATTAGTTGTTCTTCAGCAGTCTTCGGTATTGCACTAGCACTTTGTACTGTTAGTGTAATCTTCCAGCAGTACTAATCTTCAATCATTTAATTTCCAACAATCCTCCCCTAAAGTTGTGATTTACCCTAAATCATCAAGTTTTCTGAATTAAATGCATACCTTGTGAGGATTGTGAGGACTCTTCCAAACACTACATTGTCAACCTTAGTCTTCTGGCTTTCATTTCTTCATGTAGTTGGAATATCTTCCTTATCAACTCTCTTGCCATCTCTGAATCTTCTTCAACTTTAAGTCTTGATGCAAGCATGATCATTAGTACATTTGCTTTAAGTGGATAATCATTCTCAACAAACATATAAATCTCCATTCCTGCTTTAGTAGATACTTTGTGCACTCCACAATTATCAAACCGTTTCCATGTGGTAGCTAAGTGATAAACTTCAGACATCCATATTGCTTCACTTAAGTCTGGTTCATACAGTCGTTTTAGCTCTACCCATAACTCTTTATCTTTATCATCAGTAGGATCTGAGGTCTTGAATCTCTCTTGAACTAAGCTTCAAAGCTTATCCAAGTCTTCTCTGCCAAAATCTTTGATCATGTCTTCAAGGAACTTGTAGACTTCAAATTTTCCTCTTACTCTGATGATTTTCCATCCTTTGACTACTCCATCTTGTTGGGAATTAAACCAACAGTTAGTACTGCCAGGCTTTTAGTTTCAACTGGTGAAAGATAACACAAGCAGTACTAACTGTCAGTACAAACACTTTGTACTGCTTATATTATAAATACGTGTAATAGGATAATTATAGAAAAGATTTAGTGAATATCTTATGTAATTAGAGTTATAGTTATCTTGTACAGGAATCCTTGTTCTATAAAAGGATATCCTAGGTTAGAGTTTATGTACGAATACACAGAAGTACGAATAGATTCAAGGTTGTAAACCCTAGTGATAGGAGATCACTCGTATTATTCATAAATAATATTGAATCGTTTTGGTTAAACAATTGTCTTCATTGTTCATACATATTCAATCACTGTTTCATTCATACACCTTACATACAACATCTTCTAAGTATTAACTAGTAAATTCCGCGTGCTAGTTAGTATCACTCAAAGTATCTCTAACATAAGGAGTGTGTTTAGATCCAGTCAAGTGGTATCAAAGCCAGGTTTCTGATACATTGAATTAGAAGATCCTCTTTTTGCTTAACAAGAACAGATGGACATGGAGACTTCTACAACCAATGTTGCTGCAAAGTTACCAATGCTTAAGCCCAATGAATTCGACATGTGGAGGTTAAGAATTGAACAATTCTTCCAAGTGCAGGACTATGCACTTTGGCAAATCATAGAAGAAGGGAATTCATTCAAGCCTACAACTACAAAACAACAGTAGAGGGTAAAGTTGTGACAACTGTGTAGACTAAGCCAACGACTGCAGAGGAGAGAATCCAGATGAAGAATGACATCAAGGCAAGAAGTATGCTTATGATGACAATACCTAATGATCTAATCTTGAACTTTAGCAAGTTCAAGGATGCCAAATCATTGTTTGAGGCCATTGTTGTAAGGTTCTATTACCTCATTTGATTGCGGAGTACGTGGAGCCGATAAATTATGAGTAATACCATTTGTATCACAAAAGGCTCCGAATTGTACTTCGTTGTCAAACTCCCGACCATGGTCCGTACGAATAGATATTATTGGACAACCTAGTTGTTTTTGAATTTTCTTACTTAAGATTTCAAAGTGATCAAAGGATTCGGTTTTATTTTTTGTTGTTCCAATAATATCACGTCTACACTAATAATCTTAGTGAGAAAAAGTGGGTGTGGACACTTTAGTTTAGAGAGAGAAATGAGGGAAATAAAGTAAAGTCTCGCATAAATGATAGAAAGAACACACACCTCATAACCCATGAGGTAGGGGGTATTTATACCCATACATTAGTCAAGCATACTATCGCAACTATACAAGTGTTGCGATAGTGTTATGCTGTCGCAACCACAAAATGTTACACAACATACCCTAGACTAATACAAAAGATAAATAGAAGTCCCTTGATGAACTCAAATAAGTACATTTTATTACTAACATTTATCCTAATTATTTGACTTGTTTTATTATATTATGTATGAGGATTGATACTTAATCGTTTACTTTTGTAATTCTCAAGTAAAAACAAGCATTTGGTTAAACTTGGCGATTTTGGACTTATTATGGAGCAAAACATGCAAGAAGTTAAGAGTCTACTGAAATGCACAAGATCGAGGCAAATCTGCTCCAGATGCGCCGCATCTAACTCATTAAATACGGCGCATCACTATCCAGATTTCACCAGATACGATCCAAGATACAAGAGGACATGCGCCGCATCTATTTATGGAGTTACGCCGCATCTTCTGGCGGTGTATGAATATTCCTGAATATATTAATCTTGGACCCCACGCGAAGTTAAGTCAATGCGCCGCATCTACTTACTAGATGCGCCGCATCTTACCCTCAGACAGAAACTATAAATACCCCAAAGACCAGACGAGTTAAATAGTTCCGAAGTTCGACAGAAGACCGAAGTACAGAAACCTAGGACGAATTCAGACGAATAGGCAGCACAAGACACACCCAAAACGAAGATACAAGAGCTGTAAGAAGGTGCTGCATGTGTTTAATTCATTAAGTAGTTTTGTTTTATTGTGTTAGTAAACTTTAATTCATCAAGATTGGTGGCTTGTGTAATGTGACAACGGAAAGATTGCACTCCCTTAAAACTGCTTTCTCATTAATTAAAGTTTATATGTTGATGTCTTTGGTGACTTTTATTAGTGCATTGATAACCTCTGTGTCTAGCTGAGCGTTGATCGGGTCGCCATGCCTCTGCCCTCGCCTATTTATTAGATCGCCTATGCATTCTATCGTCTGTAGAAAAGTAGGAAGAAAGATAAATAGGATAGTCATAAGTAATCATTAAGGGTTTACTCGCCGATAAGATTAGAACCAACGAGAAAGGACTTAATCTCGGTGCGTTGCATCGAACTATACACTTCATATAAAACTAGCAATAAAACAAGTGACAAACTACTTATCTATTGGTTTAGTTTATTATTTAATTGCAACCAAATCGTGCCAGTCTCTCAGGCTGAACCCCCTTGCGTTAGAATAGGTTGTATAGCTAACTTAATATATTAAAATACTGATTAGAATAACTAGATAATACGTTCCACTCTTAGTGATCGACACTCTACTTACCATTATATTCATACTGACCGGGTACACTGCTCGTTAAGTGTGTGTGTTATTGATAAGTCGGCTAAATATAAATTTAAAACTTGAGTAGGCATTAATACTGCTAAACCGCAACGACACATCGCACCGCATCAAGTTTTTGGCGCCGCTGCCGGGGAGTGAATTGTTATTATCTGTTAATTTGATTAGTATTTTAATTAGGTTTTTGATTTTTTTTATCTAACCGCTAATTCTGTTGTGTATTAGATTAATTTGCATTCATTGTATTATTTTGCATATTTTCTGTTTTTGTGTGTTATTTGTTTTATTTGTGTTTATTTTCGTTTGTGTTTTTATTTGTTTTTTTTTTCGTATTTTCTGCATACTGCTATCGTTGTACTGAGCTAAATCGAACGATACGGCGCATCTGATCTCTCAGATACGGCATATTGCGTTTAATTTTTATAAAATACAACGCGTTTAATTAATTCGATACGACGCATCTTTTCCCCAAGATACGGCGTATCTGTTTTTGATAAAAAAAATTTTCTAAACGTTAACGCCATACGACGCATCTGCTTTAGCAGATACGGCGTATCTATTATTTTAATTAAAAACAGTTTTCGAATTACTAAACAGATACGACGCATCGATATCTGTCGATACGGCGTATCTTCTGAATCAAAAATCTTATATTTTGAAACGTAACGAAAATACGGCGCATTAACTTTTGTTAATACGACGCATTTAATTTTAAATAAATATCGATTTTTGATTATTAAAATTGATACGGCGCATTCTAATTTCTAAGCGGCGTATCTATTTTCTGAATAAAGTCTGATTAAATTTTAACGATTATAAGATACGGCGTATCCAACTTTTTGGATACGGCGCATCGTCTGCAGATATCAGTAACTTTAATTTTTTGTATTCCGTTTTCGTTGTTAATTTTCTGATATATTACTTTCTCGAGCATACCCTACTGATATTTTTGTGTTGATTTCAGGAAGTGCATGACCAGGAGTTCTACGAAGAACTTGATTCAACCTTTCGAAGATCCTGAACGAGTCTTTCATTCGCTTAAAAGGCTTTTCAACACAAAAAGCTTTGATACTTCAAGTTCATTTGAGCTTGATTATTTTTCTGAAGAGAAAGAGGAAGAAGAAACAGAAACAATGGGCGAAAACACAACTATGGAGGAATACATGAACAAAACCCGTGCTGATTACACTTCAGGAGTTACTAGACCAAAGTTTGATGATAAGTCAAAGTTTGAATTGAAGGGTCAGTTTCTCAAGGAGCTAAGGGAAAATGCTTTCAGTGGATCGGAACATGAGGATGCTAATGAGCATGTTGAAAAGGTCCTCGAGATTGCGGATTTGTTTACTTCAGAAGGAGTGACTGACGATCAAATCATGCTAAGAATCTTTCCACTCTCACTAAAAGGAGCTGCTAACAAGTGGCTAAGGAATGAACCTGCTAGTTCAATCACTACATGGGAAGATTTGAAGAGCAAATTCCTGAAGAGATATTGTCCACCTGCTAGGACTGCTAAAAAGATGGAGGCTATCAACAGTTTCAAGCAAGAGCCTGATGAAACTCTTTATCAAGCTTGGGAAAGATTTAAAGATTTACTGGTAAAATGTCCTCAACACTATCTAACCCCTATGCAGGAGATAATATTGTTTTATCAAGGATTGGACGTGCCTACTAGACAAATATTGGACGCTAAGGGAGCTGTGCCCCAAATGAGTGCAACCAATGCTAGCAAAGCAATCCAAGAAGCTGCCGATCATTCTCAAAAATGGCACGATGGGACCTCTACTAGATCTAAGAGCAGCACTAATTTTGACGGGATTGCTGCTATTCAAGTTCAATTGGATAAAATTAGTAGAGAGATGAAGAAGCGTGATGAAAGAGTGTATGCTGCCCAAGTTGGATGTGAAAAGTGCGAAGGACCTCACTACACTAAGGATTGCCCGAATAAGAATGAAAGTGAAACGTTTGAAGATGCATATTACACCCAATTTGGACAACCATTCCGACCTTCAGGAAGATTTAGAGAAGCTACCCCGGGATTCTATCAAAAGAACAACTTCAATCCCGCTTATCAAGAAAGGAGGCAGACTTTAGATGACACTCTAAAGCAAATTATGGCCGATGCTGCTAAAAGACATGAAGAGAATACTGCCATGATCAAAGAAATCCGAGCTTCAACGGACACTACTACAAGAAATCAAGGAGCTTCGATCAAAGCATTGGAACAACAAATTGGTCAAATGAGCAAAGTTCTTCAAGAAAGGGGATATGGAAGTTTACCTAGCTCAACCGAAACCAACCCAAGAGATCATGTCAAGGCCATTAGCACCACTGAAGAAGTCACTCCTTACTTACCTAGAAGATCGATGAATGGTAATGATGGTGCAAGACCCGAATTTTTCTTTAATTCTTCAATCAGTTTAAGGAGACTACTCAAAGAAAAGACAAAGATTGAAGAAGAGATCAAGGCTACAATGAAAGAAGAGAGCTCTGCAACTGACTTACACGTCTTGCCTCATAAAGAAAAGGACCCAGGAAGTTTTACTTTGCCTTGTTCAATTAATAATATAAATTTCAATAATGTGTTAGCTGACTTAGGAGCTAGTGTTAGTGTTATGCCTCTTAAGACATTCACTACCCTAGGACTAGGAAAATTAGCACCAACTAAGTTACTTATTGAATTGGCTGATAAAACGGTAAAACGACCTGAAGGGATTGCTAATAATGTGCTAGTTAAGATTGAGGAGTTTATTTTCCCTGTAGACTTTGTTATATTAGATATGCCCGAGGATGTTAAGGTTTCTTTAATCCTTGGAAGACCTTTCTTGTCTACTGCCCATGCTAAGATCGATGTGTTTAAAAGAAAAATCTCGTTAAGGGTAGGGAATAATAAACTAGTCTATAAGTGCCAAGATCCTGTTAAAAGCATAATTAGAGGTGTCTATGTGCTAGGATTAAGAGAGCGTATGGACCTCGATCTTGAAGCTAGGCTTATGGGGGAAACATTGATTCAAAACAACTCAACTAATCCTAATCATGAGAACTTTGAGGAATTTATTGACCTTAATGTACCTACCGAACTTAGAAGCGATGTTGTTAATGATTCTGATGATGAGTGGTATGATTGCGTAGTAATTAACAAACGTAGGAGAATAGTTGAGAAAACGAATTTGAATAATTATGTGTTTATTGAACTACCACCCCACCTTGCTTATTTATGCCTATATGATAATAAGAATTTCCCGTCTATCATTTTGTCATCTCTGCCCGAAAGGGACAGAACTTTGTTTATACAGATATTGAAGAAGAACGGCGTTGAAATTAAGGACGAGCAAGGAGTGTTCAATATTACTGAATTGGCAATGAGGGAGCGCGATGTTTCCGACTCCTTCAATGATCGATATTAATGAGCTGAACGTGAGTCTAACTTGAAGACTCTGGAATAAAGACAAGTGCTGACCGGGAGACAACCCGGAGAAATTTTTATTATTCTGTTTTTGTGTCGAGTCAGTCAGGCCGCAGAGGATACGGCGCATCTCAATCCTGAGATGCGACACATCTCCTGCAATGGTCATATCTTTATTTTTCTGCATTTTTTATTTTTCGACTTTAAAACTTTTTATCAGTTTATTTTAATGCGGCGCATCCCTGGTTAAGGATGCGACGCATCTTCTATTCTGATCCGTATTTATTCCAGGCTCGATACGGCGTATCTTCTTCCATAAGATACGGCGCATCGACTGACCTGATGATTTTCATTTTTAATTTTTATGTTTTATTTTAACTAACTACTAATGTATTATGCAAGTTTGAACCTTTCTTAACTTAGGTGTGTTTTAAAGCCTTGGTGGTATTATAGATTCCTGCATTTCGGGGATACATCTATTATGAAGCTTAAACGTTCTAATCCACAAGAAAGATGATTTTTGCTCTTATACAAATGGAGGATCATACCGAGCAAATCTCAGGGGAGTTTTTCTGTTCTAATTCTTTTATTTTCCAGTTTTTAACCTTTGATACAAACAACGAGGACGTTGCTTAACTTAAGTGGGGGGATTGGAGAATTAGAACACTTAACACTTACTTGTCCTAACTTTTCAAAATATGCTTAAAATGTGCTTAATATATCAAAATTTTAAAAAAATTTTAGCATGTTTTTGTTTAAAGTCTAAGTTGCATAGCTGGACACATGACGTTATTTTCAAAAATTGTGATTTTTCAAAATTCACAAATCTATGAGTGTGCCGGTGACTTGTAAACTTTAGAACTTGGCTTGTATACTATTCGAGACCACCATAATAAGTATTATTTATATAATTGGAATGACTTGTCTAAATTGGTAAAATTTCTAGGATTACACCCAAATAGCCTTATATGTTATGTGTTATTAGCTAACTACACTGGTTAGTTAACCCCCATATAAACCCTTTTGTTACTCTCATTTTTAGAGTAAGATACCCCTAGAAAAACACTCAGAGCCATTCCTTTCGTTTCTTACACCTTTGTTAAAATGTTTCGTTACACCCTTACACCTTAGCCTACCCTATAGATTAAAATCCGTGGTTGGTTAATTGCTATAGGCAAAGTGTGTTTCCTCACATTACCTGTGTTCGCGTGGGTAATTCATTATCTATGGTTAGATCGGGAAATTGCACAATGCAATTGGAGTGAAAGTAAATATTGTATATCTTTGAGTTTATTTTTCGTGTGTTTACTACTTTCACTATTACCGTTATTTCTGAAGTCATGAAAAGTATGGAAAAATTATCCAGAATTATCATTATAGTGATGTGGTGAAATTTTACACATCTATGTTTATGTTAGTAGTTTAAAAAAAAAAAAAAAAAAAAAAAAAAAAAAAAAAAAAAAAAAAAAAAATAAGAAAAGAAAAAGAAAAAAGAAGTTGGATGTTTGTTTTAACCAACTTATGTAAAGTTATGTAAGTGGTCGATATCACCACTAATTGTTGTATATTATATGTATGGATTGAATGGGAGTTGGCAGTTATGGGAACGCCAACTAAAGTTTATTCTTTAATTAAGATCTTGTTGAGTATAATTCGTGTCTACCTAAAGCGTGTGTTTCAAGTGTTAAAGCGTGAGTTATTCTATGATATGAGTCTTATTCATGGGATGGTTGGGATAGTGATTAACCACACTTAGGATTTTAATTTATCTGTTTTGTTTATTTTTTATTTTACACCAATTTGTATCCCAAATATTATCCATACCCTATATTATTCTTGATCCAAACCTTTGATTTATTGAGATTAGGGATTTGAGCAATCTTAAGTATCGTAGTTGTGGATTCGGCTATGTATTTATGATTTTGTCGCCCTTTTTGATATAATATTATTGGTAAAGATTACTTGGTCCTATCTTTTGCCTATTCGAGTTAAGGATTTGAGCAATTGCAAGTATCATGTTCGTGGATTCGATCATGTATTTGTGATTTTGTCGCCTTTTCTGGAATTTGAGATCGATAGAGATTAAGGGGAATAATTAACCCTTAAACCTAAAAACCCTTTTTACCGCTTTAGACTTGTTATTCCTTGGCTTTAGTGGGGGAGATGTGTATACTTGCCAAGCTTATGATAGAATATTCGTCACGACTGGACAGTTAAACGATTAGATTTGCTTTTATCAAATTATTTTATTTTACTTCTAATTCGTTAAGTGTTTGGTTGTGTGATTATGGCAAAAATGAATACATGCTTAAATATAAAAATAAATCCTAGTATCTTTTAGGATACATTTTCATAAGATTAATTCTAAGGTTTACTTGGGGACAAGTAAAATTCAAGTGGGGGGATATTTGATGAACTCTAATAAGTACATTTTATTACTATCATTTATCCTAATTATTTGACTTGTTTTATTATATTATGTATGAGGATTGATACTTAATCGTTTACTTTTGTAATTCTCAGGTAAAAACAAGCATTTGGTGAAACTTGGCGATTTTGGACTTATTATGGAGCAAAACATGCAAGAAGTTAAGAGTCTACTGAAATGCACAAGATCGAGGCAAATCTGCTCCAGATGCGCAGCATCTAACTCATTAAATACGGCGCATCACTATCCAGATTTCACCAGATACGATCCAAGATACAAGAGGACATGCGCCGCATCTATTTATGGAGTTACGCCGCATCTTCTGGCGGTGTACGAATATTCCTGAATATATTAATCTTGGACCCCACGCGAAGTTAAGTCAATGCGCCGCATCTACTTACTAGATGCGCCGCATCTTACCCTCAGACAGATACTATAAATACCCCAGAGACCAGACGAGTTAAAGAGTTCCGAAGTTCGACAGAAGACCGAAGTACAAAAACCTAGGATGAATTCAGATGAATAGGCAGCACAAGACACACCCAAAATGAAGATACAAGAGCTGTAAGAAGGTGCTGCATGTGTTTAATTCATTAAGTAGTTTTGTTTTATTGTGTTAGTAAACTTTAATTCATCAAGATTGGTGGCTTATGTAATGTGACAACGGAAAGATTGCACTCCCTTAAAACTGCTTTCTCATTAATTAAAGTTTATATGTTGATGTCTTTGGTGACTTTTATTAGTGCATTGATAACCTCTTTGTCTAGCTGAGCGTTGATCGGGTCGCCATGCCTCTGCCCTCGCCTATTTATTAGATCGCCTGTGCATTCTATCGTCTGTAGAAAAGTAGGAAGAAAGATAAATAGGATAGTCATAAGTAATCATTAAGGGTTTACTCGCCGATAAGATTAGAACCAACGAGAAAGGACTTAATCTCGGTGCGTTGCATCGAATTATACACTTCATATAAAACTAGCAATAAAACAAGTGACAAACTACTTATCTATCATTACAGATCTTCTTGTTGTCTCAAGTATTTATCTGTGTACGTGTGTGCTATTCGCTGATTCGTGCCTATTGGTTTATTTTATTATTTAATTGCAACCAAATCGTGCCAGTCTCTCAGGCTGAACCCCTTTGCGTTAGAATAGGTTGTATAGCTAACTTAATATATTATAATACTGATTAGAATAACTAGATAATACGTTCCACTCTTAGTGATCGACACTCTACTTACCATTATATTCATACTGACCGGGTACACTGCTCGTTAAGTGTGTGTGTTATTGATAAGTCGGCTAAATATAATTTTAAAACTTGAGTAGGCATTAATACTGCTAAACCGTAACGACACATCGCACCGCATCATCCCTGCACTAATGATTTACACTTTTTGTTTTTCAACAATCTCCCCCTAAGGGTAGATCATTTAGGTCTTCTATTTATGGGCTTCTTGTCAGGCCAACTTCGACATCCGATTCTTTGTTCCATTCGCCTCCATGATGCTCGAAGTGAAAGCCTTTCTTTTATCACATTCACAACCATTGTCAATATGCGATGATTGCTTGCAGTCATCTCTATCTGTAATCTCTCCACCTTCCTCTTTATTCGCCCAAGTTTCTTCAAAATTCGTAGTAGAGTACCGGAAGAGAACTTGGCTCCTTCAACGACTCTGAACAATCTCTTTTGCTTCTTGTTGGTCACATACACCAGACACTGTCCATGGCCTGGTCTTGTGAAACATGTCTAGCTCTTGACTTTCTGAATACCCATGCAAGCTAACATCGGATGAGTCAGGTTGATCTTCCTCTGATAGCTTTCAATCCCCATCTGGAAGTCTTCGATGTGAGCTACTACAACATTAGCCCTCATGAAGATCAATACTGATTCAATCACGTCTTGGTCAATGGCTTTCTTGTTTAAGCAGTCTCTTCTTCTCTTAAGGATATCTTCGAGATCATGAGGATGAAGGTTGATGTAGTCAGCTTCAGTGAAGTGGTTGTGTTGAATATCTGTTCTGATAACGTGATATTCAACCGATCTGTGAGAAAATTGATATTCTAAGTTAACTTCAACGTATCTGAGAATTCTGTGCTTCGAGTACACTTTTTCACGAGGCTTGCGTCTGAGCTACCTCAATCGATAGAATTCCCTCGATCTTTCATTAATGTTGATTATCCCAAGATATGCGTCTCTGTTGTACATCTCTGGATCAACTTCCGCTTCAGAGAAGATATCAGCAAATCTACCTTCTTCCAGAAATGGTTCTGGAATTTCCTCATATGTCGCTACTTCCTTTGTTGATGGTTGGTATTTGTTTGGACCTTCAATCATGTACTTAAGATCGTCATTGATGTACGGAACTGGAGGAGCGGTGTCAGAGCTTGGAACTCTAGGGATTCATTTCCAAAGTTGAGAGTGTTCTATTCTTCTCTTCACAGTTACTTCTCTTTCAAGTGTTGAAGAAGTAGAAGCACTGAGAGCTTTAGCTACCTCTTGATCTATAAGTCTTGTATTTAGATCTCTGTCGCTTTTAAACTTGTAGATTACTGAATCATAGATACCTTCTACTCTCTGTTTCATTAGATCATCTTCCCCGATATTCAATCCAAATCTTTCATGCAGATTAGAGAATATGAGAGGATCAAACACTGAGGATGTAACTCCTTTATAATGTGTTTAGGATACTTTGAGGTTATATTATCAAGTATGCGGAATCTACTTGACAATACTTAGAAGATTTTGTTATGATGTAACAGTAACACAATATGAATAATGAACACAGCAAATAACTTTAAACGATTTTATATTATTAAGGAATAATATGAGTGATCTCAATATCACTAGGGTTACAAAAACCTTGAATCTTCACAAAAACATATGTCAAAAAATTCATTTTTTCTGATCTAACCTAGGACCTCCTATTATAGACACAAGGAGTCTTTTACAAGATAAGTATCTACCCGTATAATTCTAACTAAATGTGATATACAAACAATCTTTACCATACTTATCTTTTACACATTTCCTAAAACCTTATCATGCAGCAGTACCTTCTTTAATATACTAGCAATACTAACTTGACAGTTTGTACTGTTAGTTGTTCTTCAGCAGTCTTCAGTATTGCACTAGTACTTTGTACTGTTAGTGTAATCTTCCAGCAGTACTAATCTTCAATCATTTAATTCCCAACAATCCTCCCCTAAACTTGTGATTTACCCTAAATCATCAAGTTTTTTGAATTAAATGCATACCTTGTGAGGATTGTGAGGACTCTTCCAAACACTACATTGTCAACCTTAGTCTTATGGCTTTCATTTCTTCATGTAGTTGGAATATCTTCCTTATCAACTCTCTTGCCATATCTGAATCTTCTTCAACATTGAGTCTTGATGCAAGCATGATCATTAGTACATTTTCTCTAAGTGGATAATCTTTCTCAACAAACATATAAATCTCCACTCCTGCTTTAGTAGATACTTTGTGCACTCCAAAATTATCAAACAGTCTCCATGTGGTAGCTAAGTGATAAACTTCAGACCTCCATATTGCTTCACCTAAGTCTGGTTCATACAGACTTTTTAGCTCTACCCATAACTCTTTATCTTTATCATCAGTAGGATCTGCGGTCTTGAATCTCTCTTGAACTAAGCTTCAAAGCTTATCCAAGTCTTTTCTGTCAAAAGCTTTGATCATGTCTTCAAGGAACTTGTAGACTTCAAATTTTCCTCTTACTCTGATGATTTTCCATCCTTTGACTACTCCATCTTGTTGGGAATTAAACCAACAGTTAGTACTGCCAGGCTTGTAGTTTCAACTGGTGGAAGATAACACAATCAGTACTAACTGTCAGTACAAACACTTTGTACTGCTTATATTATAAATACGTGTAATAGGATAATTATAGAAAAGATTTAGTGATTATCTTATGTAATTAGAGTTATAGTTATCTTGTACAGGAATCCTTGTTCTGTAAGAGGATATCCTAGGTTAGAGTTTATGTACGAATACATAGAAGTACGAATAGATTCAAGGTTGTAAACCCTAGTGATAGGAGATCACTCGTATTATTCATAAATAATATTGAATCGTTTTGGTTAAACAATTGTCTTCATTGTTCATACATATTCAATCACTGTTTCATTCATACACCTTACATACAACATCTTCTAAGTATTAACTAGTAAATTCCGCGTGCTAGTTAGTATCACTCAAAGTATCTCTAACACAAGGAGTGTGTTTAGATCCGGTCAAGTGGTATCAGAGACAGGTTTCTGATACTTTGAATTAGAAGATCCTCTTTTTGCTTAACAAGAACAGATGGACATGGAGACTTCTACAACCAATGTTGCTTTAAAGTTACCAATGCTTAAGCCCAATAAGTTCGACATGTGGAGGTTAAGAATTGAACAATTCTTCCAAGTGCAGGACTATGCACTTTGTGAAATCATAGAAGAAGGGAATTCATTCAAGCCTACAACTACAAAAACAACAGTAGAGGGTAAACTTGTGACAACTGTGCAGACTAAGCCAATGACTGCAGAGGAGAGAATCCAGATGAAGAATGACATCAAGGCAAGAAGTATGCTTATGATGACAATACCTAATGATCAACTCTTGAACTTTAGCAAGTTCAAGGATGCCAAATCATTGTTTGAGGCCATTGTTGCAAGATTTGGTGGGAATGAAGCCACCAAAAAGACTTAGAAGACACTTCTCAAGCAACAATTTGAGAATTTTTCAGCAACAAGCAATGAATCACTGGATCATATGTTCAACAGACTTCAGAAGCTTGTGAGTCAGCTTGTTATTCTTGGAATTGAGATAACTCAGGAAGATCTCAACTCAAAGTTCCTGAGAAGCCTACCATCAGAATGGGCTATGCATGTTGTTGTCTGGAAAAACAAGCCAGACATTGAATCTATGAGTCTGATGGATTTGTACAGCAATTTCAAGATAGTGGAGCAAGATGTGAAGAAGGTTGCTGAAACAAGCTCAAGCACTGGGAATTTGGCATTTGTGTCATCATCCAGTACCTCAAGTCTAGTAGAAGAAGTGCAAGTTGCTGGAGCAGTTGGTACTGCTAGTTCAAATATTGGTACAGCTAGCACACCAAGCAGTACTAAAGGCATTCTGGATGAAACAATTTGTTGTGCTTTCTTGACTACTCAGCATAATGGTTCCATGCTGACATATGAAGATCTCCAAGAGATCAATGATGATGATCTAGAGGAGATGGATATTAAATGGCAAATTTCTCTTCTTAGCTTGAGAGCTAGGAAATTCCATCAGAGGACAGGGAAGAAGATTACCATAAGCAGCAATGATACTGCTGGTTATGATAAGTCAAAGATTGAATGTTATAATTTCCATAAGATGGGTCATTATTCAAGAGAGTGCAGAAGGCCAAGACAACAAGATGGCAAGAGCAGAGGCTTTGGAAGCAAGACAAAGGAAGTGAAGATTACTGACTCAAGCTCAAAGGCTATGGTAGGCATTGATGGTTTGGGATTTGACTGGAGCTTTATGGAAGAGGAGGAAGCAGCACCTACTGAGATGGCTCACATGGCTTTCTCTGACTCTGAGGTACAAGTTTCTAAGTGTTCTAAATCATGTGATGCTTTAAAAGAATTAGAAACTCTTAGGAAACACTATAATGAACAGAGAATAGAGTTAAACCAGACTATTTTTAATTAGGCAAATCATAAGAGAGGTCTAGCTATTCTAGAGGAGCAAATTATTCATTATAAGAGTAATGAATCTAGGTTTGCTGATGACATAGCTTTGCTTAAAAAGGACATATTCTTTAAAGATGCTGAAATTAAGTTTTTGAGAGAAGAGTTTGCTAAGCTTAAACAGGATAAAGAGAACATTCAATTAAGTGTTGAGACACTAGAGTATGCATCTAAAGGTGTCAATAAAATAATTGAGTGTCAAATAATCAATAAAGCTAAGTCAGGTCTAGGTTATAACTCAGTTCCACCTCCTCACAGAGGAATACCTGCACCTCTAGGTATTGACCTAGAACATACAGGTTTGGAAGAATTTCAACTACCTAAGATGGAATATGGTCCAAAACCAAAAGAAAAGGAAGTAGTTGAGAAACCTGTAGAAGTAAGTGTAAGATTTGAGAGTGCAAGTGATAAATCACTCTCTGATGACAAGGTGTCATCTGCTAGGGATTCAGATGCTCCAACCATAGAGGATTGGACTTCTGATGATGATGAAAGTGATCAGGTTAAGGTTAAACCTGATATTATTAAGGAAGAGAAAACAAGAGTTCCTAAGGTGGTCAAAGTTAATACTGTTAGGCCTAAAACCAATGCTAGACATGTTAGGCAACTAGTAAGGTACTGTGAAATGTATAGAGCCACACACAAGCCCAGAGGTAACCAAAGGAATTGGAACAAACTCAAGAGGTGATGACTTTGTCCTTCATAAGAAAGCTTGTTTTAATTGTGGAGAGTTTGACCATCTTGCAGCTTATTGCAACAATAGGGTAACTAGGTATTCAAACCATAGGGTGACCTCAGAAAGACTTACAACTCACCCTTCCAATGCTAGAATGATACCTAGATCAGTTCTTTTAAAGTCTGGCCATAGATCAGTTCATACTGCTAGATCAGCAGTTCATACAGCCAGACCAAATCATACTTTTTACCCAAGACAAGCAGTTCAAAGTGCAAAAACATTTTTCAAATCTGCACCATCAACTGCTAGAAGGCCATTTCATAATCAAGCAGTTGTAAAGAAATAAATTTGGAAACCTAAGGTTGCAATTGCAAACCCAGCAGTTCATACTGCTAGGCAAGCAGCTAATACTGGTAGTTTTAAAAATACTGCTAAAGGAAAGATGGGTAATGGTATTAATGCATCAGCATCATGGGTTTGGAGACCACTTCAATCCAATGGTGCACCAACTATTTTAAAAAGGTTTAATTATATTGATGCAAGAGGAAAGCCTAAGTCAATAATGGCTTGGGTTCCCTAAAGAAATTAATTCATTTTTTTATGTGCAATGTTAGTCATATGCTTATTTTGTTATGAGACAAGTGCTTTGCACCTTGTTTTCTATTATTGGACTGACAATTGTAGGTTGATTGGAGTTTGTGAAATTGAGTGTTTGATGCTTTAGATGGTGAGATGCTTTGGAGCTCAAAGTGTGTGATCTGTGCACACAAGAAATGGTTATTGGTTCACCATGTCTAGCCCACATCAAAAACCAACTAGTCCAGATCAAACGGTTTCTGGTAAAGACTTCTCAAATCTGTTAATGGTTGATAGTTTACCAAAAACTATATGGTTATCAACTCACCACATCTAATAGTGAAGAGTTGGCTAGTCCAAAGCAAACGGCTATTGGTAAAGACACATCAAATCCGTTGATAGCTGATAGTTTGCTAAAAACTATAAGTGGGCAGTATTGTTTTTAAATCAATATTGAGTTTATACTGCTCATTAAAAATTTTTCTCAAAAATTAGTACTGCTAGTGCAAAGTTCGTACTGCTAGTGTAAACTTTGTACTGCTCAACTAGCCGTTGGAACTGTTGTGTCAGTAACAGATTTTTTAACTAGCCGTTAAATGTTTTCACCCAACGGCTAGTTAAAAAATCTGTTACTGAGACAACAATTCCAACAACTAGTTAGGCAGTACAAAGTTTACACTAGCAGTACAAACTTTGCACTAGCAGTACTAATTTTTGAGAAAATTTTTTAATGAGCAGTATAAACTCAATATTGATTTAAAAACAATACTGCCCACTTATAGTTTTTAGCAAACTATCAGCTATCAACGGATTTGATGTGTCTTTACAAATAGCCGTTTGCTTTGGACTAGCCAACTCTTCACTGTTAGATGTGGTGAGTTGATAACCATATAGTTTTTGGTAAACTATCAACCATTAACGGATTTGAGAAGTCTTTACCAGAAACCGTTTGCACTGGACTAGTTGGTTCTTGATGTGGGTTAGACATGGTGAACCAATAACCATTTGTTGTGTGCATAGATCACACACTTTGAGCTCCAAAGCATCTCACCATCTAAAGCATCAAACACTCAATTTCACAAAATCCAATCAACCTGCAATTGTTAGTCCAACAATAGAAAACAAGGTACAAAGCACTTGTCTCATAACGAAATAAACATATGACTAACACTGCACATAAAAAAAACAAAAAAAAAAAAAAAGAAAAAACAAAAAAGGAATTAATTTCCTTGGGGAACCCAAGCCATTTCTGAGGTCACCCTATGGTTTGAATACCTAGTTACCCTATTGTTTCAATAAGCTGCAAGATGGTCAGACTCTCCATAATTAAAACAAGCTTTCTTATGAAAGACAAAGTCATCTCCTAGTTGGTGAGACTTGAGGTTGTTCCAATTCCTTTGGTTACCTCTTGGCTTGTATGTGGCTCTATACATTTCACAGTATCTTACTGGTTGCCTAACATGTCTAGCATTGGTTTTAGGCCTAACAGTATTAACTTTGACCACCTTAGGAACTCTTGTTTTCTCTTCCTTAACAGTATCAGGTTTAACCTTAACCTGATCCTTTCATCATCATCAGAAGTCCAATCCTCTATGGTTGGAGCATCTGAATCCCTAGCAGATGACACCTTGTCATCAGAGAGTGATTTATCACTTGCACTCTCAAAGCTTACACTTACTTCTACAGGTTTCTCAACTACTTCCTTTTCTTTTGGTTTTGGACCATATTCCATCTTAGGTAGTTGAAATTCTTCCAAACCTGTATATTCTAGGTCAATACCTGGAGGTGCAGGTATTCCTCTGTGAGGAGGTGGAACTGAGTTATAACCTAGACCTGACTTAGCTTTATTGATTATTTGACACTCAATTATTTTATTAATACCTTTAGATGCATACTCTAGTGTCTCAACACTTAATTGAATGTTCTCTTTATCTTGTTTAAGCTTAGCAAACTCTTCTCTCAAAACCTTAATTTCAGCATCTTTAAAGAATATGTCCTTTTTAAGCAAAGCTATGTCATCAGCAAACCTAGATTCATTACTCTTATAATGAACAATTTGCTCCTCTAGAACAGCTAGACCTCTCTTATGATTTGCCAAATTAAAAATAGTCTGGTTTAACTCTATTCTCTGTTCATTATAATGTTTCCTAAGAGTTTCTAATTCTTTTAAAGCATCACATGATTTAGAACACTTAGAAACTTGTACCTCAGAGTCAGAGAAAACCATGAGAGCCATCTCAGTAGGTGCTGCTTCCTCCTCTTCCATAAAGCTCCAGTCAAATCCAAAACCATCAATGGCTACCATAGCCTTTGAGCTTGAGTCAGTAATCTCCACTTCCTTGGTCTTGCTTCCAATGCCTCTGCTCTTGCCATCTTGTTGTCTTGGCCTTCTGTACTCTCTTGAATTATGACCCATCTTATGTAAATTATAACATTCAATCTTTGACTTATCATAACCAGCAGTATCATTGCTGTTTATGGTAATCTTCTTCCCTGTCCTCTGATGGAATTTCCTAACTCTCAAGCTAAGAAGTGAAATTTTCCATTTAATATCCATCTCCTCCAGATCATCATCATTGATCTCTTGGAGATCTTCATATGTTAGCATGGAACCATTATGCTGAGTAGTCAAGAAAGCACAACAAGTTGTTTCATCCAGAATCCCTTTAGTACTGCTTGGTGTGCTAGCAGTACCAATATTTGAACTAGCAGTACCAACTGCTCCAGCAACATGCACTTCTTCTACTGGACTTGAGGTACTGGAAGATGACACAAATGCCAAATTCCCAGTGCTTGAACTTGTTCTAGCAACCTTCTTCACATCTTGCTCCACTATCTTGAAATTGCTGTACAAATCCATCAGACTCATAGATTCAATGTATGGCTTGCTTTTCCAGACAACAACATGCATAACCCATTCTGATGGTAGACTTCTCAGGAACTTTGAGTTGAGATCTTCCTGAGTTATCTCAATTCCAAGAATAGCAAGCTGACTCACAAGCTTTTGAAGTCTGTTGAACATATGATCCAGTGATTCATTGCTTGTTGCTGAAAAATTCTCAAATTGTTGCTTGAGAAGTTTCTTCTGAGTCTTTTTGGCGCTTCATTCCCACCAAATCTTGCAACAATGGCCTCAAACAATGATTTTGCATCCTTGAACTTTCTAAAGTTCAGGAGTTGATCATTAGGTATTGTCATCATAAGCATACTTCTTGCTTTGATGTCATTCTTCATCTGGATTCTCTCCTCTGCAGTCATTGGCTTAGTCTGCAAAGTTGTCACAACTTTACCCTCTACTGTTGTTGTTGTAGTTTTAGGCTTGAATGAATTCCCTTCTTCTATGATTTCCCAGAGTGCGTAGTCCTGCACTTGGAAGAATTGTTCAATTCTTAACCTCCACATGTCGAATTCATTGGGCTTAAGCATTGGTAACTTTAAAGCAACATTGGTTGTAGAAGTCTCCATGTCCATCTGTTCTTGTTAAGCAAAAAGAGGATCTTCTAATTCAAAGTATCAGAAACCTGTCTCTGATACCACTTGACCGGATCTAAACACACTCCTTGTGTTAGAGATACTTTGAGTGATACTAACTAGCACGCGGAATTTACTAGTTAATACTTAGAAGATGTTGTATGTAAGGTGTATGAATGAAACAGTGATTGAATATGTATGAACAATGAAGACAATTGTTTAACCAAAACGATTCAATATTATTTATGAATAATACGAGTGATCTCCTATCACTAGGGTTTACAACCTTGAATCTATTCGTACTTCTGTGTATTCGTACATAAACTCTAACCTAGGATATCCTTTTATAGAACAAGGATTCCTGTACAAGATAACTATAACTCTAATTACATAAGATATTCACTAAATCTTTTCTATAATTATCCTATTACACGTATTTATAATATAAGCAGTACAGAGAGTTTGTACTGACAGTTAGTACTGCTTGTGTTATCTTCCACCAGTTGAAACTACAAGCCTGGCAGTACTAACTGTTGGTTTAATTGATAAAGCCCATAACCCAGATGCAGATAGATTTTGATGAAGAAGTAGCAAGAAAATTTCATGAAGAAGAAGTAGCTAAGTTTATGGAAGATCAAAGAATTGAAAAAGAGAGAATGGCTTCTGATGATATGATTGCACAAGAATCACTTGAAGAAGAGATACAATATCAGATTAATACTGATCCAGTTCTGAGGCAAAGAGCCTTAGAATTAATTGCAGATGAGAGGCTAAGTGTTCAAGCAAGATCAACTATACTTACAGATTTCATCTACTCTAGAAATCAAGAAGTGGCTATGGATGACATCATGGAGAGTATTAGATCTAGTCAGAAGAGAAAGAGACAACCAACCAAGGCACAGATTATAACTAGGATGAAAATGTATTTGAGAAATCAAGTAGGTTGGAAGGCATATCAGTTAAAGGGAAAACCTAATGAAGAGATAGAATATTTGTACTATAAGGCATATAGAAGAGCTCATATTAAATTTCCTATGGACTTAGAAGGAAGACCTTCAAAGAGACTCAAGGCTGCTGAGACAAAACAAACTGAGAAAGAAGAAGTTCAAGGAGAGAAAGTGGAATTATCACAAGATCAGATTAGTAAGATGATAGTCACAGTTCCAGAAATTCTTCATGTTGAACCACTTCAATCAAGACATCCAATAATGGATTGGGAGATCTACAGGGATAAATTTGGAAAAGCTTGGAAGATTACAAGAGTTGGTGGAGAGACAACATTGTTCAAGAATTTTGGAAATTTGCTAAGGATTTGTGATAGAGAAGATTTGGATACTCTGTGGAAGTTAGTGCAAGAAAAGCTCAAGACAATGAAGAAGACAGATGTGAAAGAGCAAGAACTATGGGTTGAATTCAAAAGACTATATGAGCCAGATCCTTCTGATGTATATTGGAATTTTCCTTATTATGATCTAACTATATCATGGGAGTTCTATAGTTTAAGCAATGTGCATCATTTGTCTAAACAGAATGGAGTAGACATATTCATGTTAGTTGAGTTAGAATATCCTTTGAGTTATGAAGTGTTAGCTGTGATGGTTTTTTTGAAACTCAGATATGAAGAACACTCAGAGGTGGTTAAATACTTGATACAAAGGATATTTGATCAGTATGAAAGAATGAGGAAGAATAGAAGATGAAGTGTTTGGAAGAATCCCCCCATCATCAGTGTTAAAGTTTAATTCGAAGAAACTTAGTGATTTGGAGAGAAATCATAAGTTTAGGGGAGGATTGTTGGGAATTAAACCAACAGTTAGTACTGCCAGGCTTGTAGTTTCAACTGGTGGAAGATTACAAAAGCAGTACTAATTGTCAGTACAAACACTTTGTACTGCTTATATTATAAATACGTGTAATAGCATAATTATAGAAAAGATTTAGTGAATATCTTATGTAATTAGAGTTATAGTTATCTTGTACAGGAATCCTTGTTCTATAAAAGGATATCCTAGGTTAGAGTTTATGTACGAATACACAGAAGTACGAATAGATTCAAGGTTGTAAACCCTAGTGATAGGAGATCACTCGTATTATTCATAAATAATATTGAATCGTTTTGGTTAAACAATTGTCTTCATTGTTCATACACATTCAATCATTGTTTCATTCATACACCTTACATACAACATCTTCTAAGTATTAACTAGTAAATTCTGCGTGCTAGTTAGTATCACTCAAAGTATCTCTATCACAAGGAGTGTGTTTAGATCCGGTCACATCTGAATAAATCTCCTAATCAATTATGGGATGTTTGGCTTGAATAGGATCAACATTGAGTGATTCTGGAACTACCACCATCATGCCATGGATCTGTTCTTCTATCAATACTTCCTCTTGTTCTTCAACAACTGTTTCATCTTGAACTGTTTCTTCTTCAGTTCTCTGTTTCTTGGATTCCTTAGATTCCAATTGCTCTGCTGCTCTTTTCTCTCCTCTGCCTTCAATTGTTTCTAGATAACCTCTCAGGAATATCTGCATTCTTCTATGAGCATTGATGTATATCCTTTCAATTTCTCCATAAGTTCTTCCCTTGAAGTGTTGTTCTTTCCAGTGATCTTAGTGCTTTAGATAAGTCTTCATGTAGCTTAATTGTTCTTTTCTGGTAGGAGGTTTCTTCTAAGCAGCTTTCTTCTTGCATTGAATTTTTATGATCTACTCCAAAAGGTCATTGACTGCCTGTTCTTGTTCTTCTTGTGTGAACTGTGCCCTTTCCTCCTCTAGAAGCTTAGTAGCTAACTCCCTATCAGTAGCTTCTTGAGCAGCTAACTCTTGTACTTCAGACAATAGTTTTGTTTAGTCAACACTTAAGCAATCTTCTCTTCTTTAGCTACTCTTGCTAATTCTTCTTCATGAAGTCTTTGAGCTAATTCTTCATCTAAAGCAATCTGAGCTTGACTTTTCTTCTTAGACTTGTCTGATGATTCATCCTCAACCATTATTCCTTTACCCTTATCTGATCTTGATCTCTTTAGCCTTCTTGTATATACTGCACCAACAGTATCTTGAGAACCACCAGTACCTTCTTCTGGAATACTAGCAGTACCTTGTATAGCACTACCAGTACCTTCGGTCATTCCACCAGTACCTTTATCCATTTGATCATCTTGCCTCCCTTGATTATCAAACTCCTCTTGAACCAAAGAAACATGGGGATCTTCATCTAATTGAGCAATCTTCCTCCCCTGTTTGGAAGATTCCTCACCTTTGTCTTCACTCTGATCATCTGATGAACTTGATGAAGAAGATGATTCAGATGATTCTACCAAGTGGGCTGATCTTTTTCCTTTTAAGAGTCTTGATAGTCTTCTCTAATTTCTTCACCTTTAAAACTAGCTTGGTGTAGACTCTTCCAAAGACTTGTTTGTGAGTTTTTAGATCAGCTTCCAAGGTTGAAACTTTATCAGACAATATTGTACACAGTTCCATCAATTCATTAAGTGTCTTACTGCCATCAGCACTTCCTGATGTGTGACCCTCAGGGAGAGGTGCATCATGAGGCAAAGACTCAGACTCCACCACACGGTGAGCCTCTGAGCCACCCAAAATATCGGGTTGGCTTGGGATTCCACCAATAGTACTGGGTTCAAAAGAACTTGGTATTGTTGGTGTTGCCATAGGTTGGGTCTTATTAATGTTACTTCTGTCCTGCCTAGCTTCTAAGCTTGAGACAGTAGAAGAAGCCTTTCCTATACTGACAAAGTCAGCCTCATCTGCTACATGGGGAGGGGTAGGGTCTCTGTGTTGAGGAACAATAGAGCCCTCTCTGGATGATTACCTATCAGATGATGAGGTGGGTTGTGAGGCTGATTGTTCTGAGCTTGTGGATGTGTGTTGGGAGTCAACTGGGGTTATTGACCCTTCACCCTGTACCTGTAGCATTGAATCAAATAATGGAACTTCTTCCCCACTATACCTTTTTGAGGCCATCCTCATATTACTGAAAAGCTTTTGGGTAAGTTTGGGTGTTGGATAAACAGTTTTATGAGGAAGAAGCTGATGTTTCCTCATGTTTAAAATAGTTTGAATGAATCTGGGATACATCAAAACCTTTTATTTGCTATCAACATTTTTCACCATTCCTTCAAAGATAAGTTTTGAAAATTTAAAAGTCCTATCAGTAGCTAAGCAGATGAGAGCAGTTGCAATATTGCTACTGAACTATTCCTATTAGGTTTTCTTAGGACTGAGACAGTGAAGGATGGTGTGTATAAAAAACCTCCATTGTGGGGCAAAACAACCTTTTTGAAAAGTTAAAGATTGTGATTGGATGTTGTACCCCATTCTGGTCAAAGCTTCAAAAATTTCAGTGTTTGGCATAGCACTAACACCATTGTCATCATTCAGGTGGAGATGCCTCCTGAGTGATGATTCAGTAAGAGTGATGGATTCGCCATCCACTGTTGCATTTAACTCTTTGTCTCAATTGACAAATGTTCTGACAGTAGCAGTCTGCCAAAACTCTTTGATTTAGGAGACATAGATAGTGGGATTTAATGTTAAAGAATACCTTATGTGGGAAGTATTTAAAAAGTCCACTATCTGATGGAATTGAGTATCCTCCTATGCTTTTTCCAAAGATGCGACTATATTGTGCTTATCAACAAAAGATAAAGATGCCATTATTTATCAGTAAAAGTGGGAGTTGACTGCTGGGATGAGAGTAATTTTAGGTTAGAAAGTAGATGAAGAAAGTGAATTGAGATATTATGAAAGACTTATGAGGGTTTCTATTGGGCCGAATTCAATTAAAGGATAACTTTTGATAGAAGAATGGTGAATATAATAATTTAAATGTAAAAATATCCAAAAAGGAAACCCTTAAGATAAGATAATGATCAGTAAAAATCTCAACCAACTCTCAATGGCTATTTTCAAAAAATTATTATTTCGTACCAGTACTAACGGTTATCCAGCAGTACAAACTTAAGCATATCAGTACTAACTTTTTGACTGGCAGTATTAACTTTTTGGAAAAATTTTGACTTAGCAGTATGAACTCCATTTTGATTAAAAACAATACTGCTTACAACCATTTTGAAGGGATTAAGTGTAAAGACAGACACTTAATCATGATTTTGGTTTAATGCAACTTCTGGTTGTGTGAGAACCAATGATTTCAGTTACAAATAACTGCCTATGATCAGATAAACTCATTCAAAGAGCTTTCTTGACAGGGTTTCCAGCTCGTGGCAGGTGTTGCCTCTAACACAAATGTGCTAGATTCACTTTTGCTCGCTGTTCTCTCTACCAGATGTTCTTGGACTAACACATTATAATAAAAGTATAAAATGGTAGAGAGGGAGTTAGGTCAGTTACTATCTGACTAACTATGCCATCAATTCCTATTCAAAACATCATAAAAAGATTTCAAGAAAGAAATTTTAAAGAACCTCTTAATTTAGATATAAAACCTTAGTTAAGAGATACCCAAATTCAATCCATCATCAACCTATTATGTCAGCAACTAATCCACCAAATTCTTCTCACACAATGCACTAGTAACTTCTTTGTGCTAAAACTCCAAGATCAAGACAGAAGGGGAAGTCTAGATCTTTCATACATTACAACTTCAGGGGAAGTTCATGTTTGATTTAGTCATTATTAACTCCATGACCTGCTAATGTTAGTCCAAAACCAAGAAAACAAATTGCAAAGCATTTGCTTCATAGCAGTGTAAACATATGACTAACAGTTCTAATAAACAGTCTGAATTTGTACTAGCAGTACAAATTATACATAGCAGTACCTATTGACAAACCTAGCAGTACAAATCAAATTTAATGTACAAAAATACACAGATTAAAAACTTTAAGGGTTAAGCATTCCAATACTTTCTACCAAGTATTGAAATCTTCCAACATCAAAAGCTTTAGTTAGAAGATCTGCAAAGTTTTGATCAGTATCAATTTTAACAACTTGAACTAACTTTTTCTCATTGCAGTCTCTTATAAAATGATGCCTAATTTCTATGAGTTTTGTTTTAGAATGTTGCACTGGATTTTTAATAATGCATATTGTACTGCTATTGTCAATGTATATCATGGTATTCATAAAATTATACCCATAGTCAAGCAGTTGATTTTGAATCCAAAGAACTTGACCACAACAACCTGCAGCAGCTACATACTCAGCTTCAGTTGTATAAGTTGCCACAATTGTTTGCTTCTTACATTGCCATGATATGAGTCTACAACCAAGGAACTGACAACCACCAGTTGTTGATTTCCTATCCAGACTTGCACCAGCATATTCACTGTCTGAGTATGCCACCAAATCAAAAGGTGATTCCCTAGGATACCAAAGAACCAACTTAGGTTGACCCTTAAGGTACCTAAAGATCCTCTTTACAACAATTAAATAGGAAGCCTTGGGATTGACTTGAAACCTTGCACAGGCACACACAACAAACATGATATCTGGTCTTGATGAAGTAAGATACATCAAGGACCCTATCATTGATCTGTAGGTGTGTACATCAACACTTTCTCCATCAGCATCTTTAAGCAAAGGTTTCTCTGGATCAACAGGTGTACTTGCCACTTTAGCATCAGTAAATTGAAATTTCCTGTTGGGAATTCAATATTCTGAAGTTTAAGTATCGGGAAAATCTCTAAAGTGATTAAATCTGGTAGCAGTAGAGTTAAGTCTGGTGAGTTCCAAAGTTAAGTCTGCTGGTTATCTGCTGGTTAAAGTCTGGTCGTTGAAGTTATGTCTGGTGGTTAAGTCAAGTGTTAATTCTGGTGACTATCAGAGTTAAATCTGCTTGATGAAGATATTAAGTCTGGTTGACTAAAAGTCAATAATACACGGTAGATAATATCTTACCCCATGTGATCAGTTTTTATCTTATTCTCTTAGTTACCAAGTTGTGTACACAGATACATGTTGTATCTTATGTACTGACACACATAAGATAAGCTAGCAAGTTGTCTGGCAAGACTTAACATTAATGTAAAGATCTTTCTTATGTTATAAAAGAAAGATCTTAGTCTTGAGATATAGTGTGTGTCCAAGTGTGTTAAACTTATAGTGAAAAATATCTCTCTCAAGAACATAGAACAAAATCAATATCACAAGAAATAGAAACTTAAGATTCAAGGTTGTAACCCTAGTGATATCTCAAGATCACTCGTATTATTATCTTAATAATATTGAATCGTTTGGTTATAATCTTTCATTTTGTTCATTGTCATATAAAAAATACAACTGTTCCATTTCCATAACACAAATAACCTTCTAAGTGTGATTAAGTAGATTCCGCATTCTTAATCATATAAACTCAATATATCATACACACAAAGTACAAAAGGTTTAAACCACCTTAACCGTGTGTCGAATCCTAACAAGTGGTATCAGAGAAAGGCTGATATTGTTGATTTAGAAGCTTAAGAAATGGATGTTCAGGATACTGCTACAAATGTTGCTGCGAAGTTGCCCATGATCAAACAAAATGAGTTTGAGCTATGGAGGTTGAGAATTGAGCAATATTTTATGGTTCAAGATTATGCTCTCTGGGATATCATTACATATGTTGATTCTTTTTCACTAGGCTATTCAGATGCTATCATTGATGGCAAAACAGTAAGACAAAGAAATACTTGACCAGTTTCAAATGAAGAAAGGATACAGAAGAGAAATGATCAAAAAGCAAGAAACTTGTTGCTTATGACCATTCCTGGTGAACAGATGCTATCCTTTAGCAAGTATCCAGATGCAAAAACTCTTTTTGAAGAGATTTGTGCATGGTTTGGTGGTAATGAAACTACCAAGAAAACACAAAAGACATTGCTGAAACAACAATTTGAAAATTTCAGTTCAAATAGCAATGAATCTCTTGATAAGTTGTTTTCTAGATTACACAAGCTTGTCAGTCAGCTAAGTGTATTGAGTGTTAAGATAGCAAAGGAATATCTCAACATGAAGTTTTTGAGAAGTCTACCTGATGAGTTCCATACTCATGTGGTTGTCTGGATGAACAAGCCAGATATTGAAACCATGAAACTCAATGATTTGTTCAATAACTTCAAAATTGTTGAACAAAGTCTAAAGAAGTCTGGAATCTATAGTACTAGTTCTGGGAATGTGGCACCCTTGTCATCTCCTAGTATTAGTAAGTCAGAAGAGGTAGATGAAGCTGAAGGTATTTCTATTGCTACATATGGTGGTCCTTCTACTAGTTCACAGAAGAATGTTGCTGGACTTGGAGATCCATCATTTTATGTATTCATGTCTAATCAAACTAGTGGCTCATCTCTAATTCATGAAGATCTTGATCAGTTGGATGATAATGATTTGGAAGAGATGGACATCAAATGGCAGGTTGCTTTGCTTAGCATGAGGGCTAAGAAGTTCTGGCAGAGAACTGGTAAGCAGATTACCATTGATGGTAATGAAACTGCTGGGTTTGATAAGAAGAAAGTAGAGCGTTTCAACTGTCACAGGTTAGGACACTTCGCTAAAGAATGTAGAAACCCAAGGAAGCAGGATAATAGAAGCACTTGGTATAGGCAAGAGAAGAAGAAGGAAGTCACAGTTGAAGAACCAAGGGCTATGCTAGCCATAGATGGGGTTAACTATGACTGGAGCTTCATGGCTGATGAAGAGGAAGCACCAACAAATGCTGCTCTCATGGCCAATGAGACTGCTCTAATGGCCTTCTCTGATTCAGAGGTAAATTCCATAACTAAATGTTCTGAATCATGTTCTGCTCTTAAAGATAATGAAGAACTTAAAAGAAAAGCTGATAATAGGCGAGAAGAATTAATTATTGCCTTAGCTAATTTAAGTAATCATAAAAGAGCTATAAGTGTACTTGAAAAACAAATTACACATTTTCAAGGCAATGAATCTAGGTTTACTGATGACTTAAATGCTCTACAAAGAGGCATAGCATTTAGAGATGAATTACTTACTAGTCAAAGTAAACAATTAGCTGAAGCCAATAATAAAACTGAAAATTTTAAGATAACTGTCGACGCTTTAGCTCATGCCTCAGAGGGAATGAATAAGATTTGGGAAGCTCAAGTAATCGATAAAGCTGAGTCTGGTTTAAGATACAAATCTGTTCCTCCACCATACAGAGGTGTTCCTTCACCTCCAGGTGTTGACCTAACACACACAGGTTTTGCTGAGTTTCAAGAATTAATAATGGAATATGGTTCTAAGGCCACTAAGAGTCCTAAGATAGAAAAAGTAAGAGAAAGTTTAGATAAAACTTTACTTTATCAGGACAAGGTGTCCTTTGTTAAGAAAGGAGATGCTATAGTTGTTGAGGATAGTACAACTGATAGTGATGAAGAAGTACAGGTTATGTCTAAACCTGAAAAAGTTAAGAAAGCAGGAACAAAGGTTCCTAAAGTGATCAAAAAGGATACTGATAGGCCTAAATCAAACATTAAACATGTTAGGCAACCAGTTAGGTATTGTGAACAATACAGATCCACTAGCAAGCCCAGAGGTAACCAAAGAAATTGGAATAACCTCAAGTCTAACCAATTAGGTAATGACTATGCTTTTTCAAACAAAGCTTGTTATACATGTGGTAGTTTTGACCATCTTGCAGCTTTCTGCAACCATTAGGTATCTGGGTATGAAAACAATAGAGTGAACCACTAAAGGCAAACACCTATATCTCATTTTCACTCTAGTTCTAAGGTTAACAGAACTAAACCCACAACAGTCTCTGTTAAGTCTAGCTTCAATAAAGTTAATTCTGCTAGACCATATATGACTGTTTACCCAAAATCAACAGCTAAGGGTGCAAAAATATCTTACAAACATGCACCAAAGTCTGTTCAAAGGCCCATTCAACCAAAAGCAGTGGTCCAAAAACAAGTTTGGAAACAAAAGGGGACAATTACAAAGTCAGCAGTTAATTCTGCTAAGCCAAGAGTTAATTCTGCTAAGCCAGCAGTTAATTCTGCTAGGCAAGCAGTTAATTCTGGTAGGCAAGTAGTTAAGTCTGCTGCCTGGGCAAAGAGGGAAAATGCTGTTAAGGCCTCAGCATGTTGGGTTTGGAATTCAACTAAATCCAATGTTGCATCAACTGTTCTAAAAAGATTAAATTACATTGATGCAAGAGGCAGATCCAAGTCAGTAATGGCTTGGGTCCCTATAATAAACTAATACTTCTCATTTATGTGCAGGAACATTCAATTGATCAACAAGAGGATCAAGGATACTCAGATAGTGGATGTTCAAGGCACATGACAGGCAACAAGTCTTATCTCTCAAATTTTCAATCAATAGATGGAGGCTATGTTACCTTTGGAGGAGGTGTTGGTGGAAAAATTTCCGGTAAAGGTACCATTAAAACTGGAAATTTGGATTTTGAAGATGTGTACTATGTACAAGAGCTAAATTATAATCTTTTTAGTGTCTCACAAATGTGTGACAAAAAGAACAAAGTTCTTTTCTGTGAGACTGAATGTCTTGTACTTTCTCCTGATTTTAAGATGCCTGATGAAAGTCAAGTACTTCTTAAAATTCCTAGAAAGGGAAATATGTACAGTGTTGACATGAAGAACATTGTTCCTAAAAAGGATTTAACTTGTCTTGTTGCAAAGGCCACATTGGATGAATCAATGAAATGACATAGGAGGCTTGGTCATATTAATTTTAAAACCATAAATCAGATTGTTAAGAATGGTTTGGTAAGAGGTTTACCTCACAAAAGATTTGAAAATGATAAAACATGCATTGCTTGTCTTAAAGGCAAACAACACAAAGCCACTTGTAAGCCCAAGATTTTTAACTCTATCAATCAATCATTTTCTATGCTTCATATGGACTTATTTGGACCTGTTTCAGTAAGTAGTATAATGCATAAAAGATATTGTCTTGTTATAATTGATGACTACACCAGATTTACATGGGTTTTCTTTCTATCTACTAAGGATGAGACTACAAGCATCCTTAAGATATTCATTACACAGTGATGCGCGTGATGTATCGTTGCGGTTTAGCAGTTTTAATGCCTACTCAAGTTTTAAATTTATATTTAGCCGACTTATCAATAACACACACACTGAAGGAGCAGTGTACCCGGTCAGTATGAATATAATGGTAAGTAGAGTGTCGATCACTAAGAGTGGAACGTATTATCTCGTTATTCTAATCAGTATTTTAATATCCTAACGCAAGGGGGTTTCAGCCTGAGAGACTGGCACGATTTGTTTGCAATTAAATAATAAAATAAACCAATAGGAACGAATCAGCAAGTAGCACACACGTACACAGATAAATACTCGAGACAATAAGAGGGCTGTCCTTATGATTAAGTAGATTGTCACTTGTTTTATTGATAGCTTTATATGAAGTGTATGTAGTTAACCCTTTCTCGTTGGTCCTATTCTTATCGGCGAGTAAACCCTTAATGATTACTTATGTCTAAAAGTTATTCCTAAGTGATCAATTTAGTAATAACCGTGGGAGCCACATTATTTTCCGCAGTCAAATGCCCGCAAGCCACTAATAAACACAGAGGTTATCAATGCACTAATAAGTAGTAACCAATCCTGATGAATTAAAGTTTGCTAACACAATAAAACAAAACTACTTAATGAATTAAACACATGCAGCACCTTCTTACAGCTCTTGTATCTTTGATTTGGGTGTGTCTTGTGCTGCCTCCTTGACTGAATTCGTCCTTGGTTTCTCCTGTTCGGTCTTCGGTATTATATGGTATCCCCGAAATTCGTCTGGTCTTGGGGTATTTATAGTTTCTGTCTGAGGGAAGATGCGGCGCATTGACTTAACTTCGCGTGGGGTCCAAGATTATAATATTCAGGAATATTCGTACACCGCCAGAAGATGCGGCGTAACTCCATGATTAGATGCGGCGCATGTCCTCTTGTATCTTGGATCGTATCTGGTGATATCTTGATAGAGATGCGGCGCATGTCATGAGTGAGATGCGGCGCATCTGGAGCAGATTAGTCTTGATCTTCTTCATTTCAGTAGACTCTTAACTTTATGCATGTTTTGCTCCATAATTAGTCCAAAATCGCTAAGTTTCACCAAATGCTTGTTTTTACCTGAGAATTACAAAAGTAAACGATTAAGTATCAATCCTCATACATAATATAGTAAAACAAGTCAAATTAATAGGATAAATGATAGTAATAAAATGTACTTATTTGAGTTCATCAAATATCCCCCCACTTGAACTTTACTTGTCCCCAAGTAAACCTTAGAATTTCTTTTATGAAAATGTATCCTAAAAGATGTTAGGATTTATTTTTATATCTAAGCATGTATTCGTTTATTTCATAATCACACAACTAAACACTTAACGAATTAGAAGTAAAATAAAATAAGTTGATAAAAGCAAATCTAATTGTTTAACTGTCCAGTCGCGACGAATATTCTATCATAAGCTTGGCAAGTATACACATCTCCTCCACTAAAGCTAAGGAATAACAAGTCTAAAGCGGCAAAAAGGGTTTTTAGGCTTAAAGGTTAATTATTCTTGATCACTATCGATCTCAAATTCCAGAAAAGGCGACAAAATCACAAATACATGATCGAATCCACGAACACGATACTTGCAATTGCTCAAATCCTTAACTCGAATAGGCTAAAGATAGGTCCAAACTTTACCAATAATAATATATCAAAAAGGGCGACAAAATCATAAATACATAGCCGAATCCACGACTACGATACTTAAGATTGCTCAAATCCCTAATCTCAATAAATCAAAGGTTTGGTTGGATAAAGAATAAAGGGCATGGATAACATTTGGGATATAAATTGGTGTAAAATGAAAAATGAACAAAACAAATAAATTAAAATCCTAAGTGTGGTTAATCACTATCCCAACCATCCCATGAATAAGACTCATATCATTGAATAACTCACGCTTTAACACTTGAAACACACGCTTTAGGTAGACACGAATTATACTTAACAAGATCTTAATCAAAGAATAAACCTTAATTGGCGTTCCCATAACTGCCAATTCCCATTCAATCCATAGATATAATATATAACAAATAGTGGTGATATCGACCACTTACATAACTTTACATAAGTTGGTTAAAACAAACTTCCTACTTTTCCTTCTTTCTTTTTCTTTTCTTATTTTTTCGATTTTTTTTTTTTTTTTTTTTTTTTTTTTTCAAACATAAACATAGATGTGTAAAATTTCACCACATCACTATAATGATAATTCTGGATAATTTTTCCATACTTTTCATACTTCAGAAATAACGGTAATAGTGAAAGTAGTAAACACACGAAAAATAAACTCAAAGATATACAATATTTACTTTCACTCCAATTGCATTGTGCAATTTCCCGACCTAACCATAGATAATGAATTACGCACGCGAACACAGGTAATGTAAGGAAACACACTTTGCCTATAGCAATTAACCAACCACGGATTTTAATCTACAGGGTAGGCTAAGGTGTAAGGGTGTAACGAAACATTTTAAACATAGGTGTAAGAAACGAAAGGAATGGCTCTAAAAATGAGAGTAACAAAAGGTTTATACGGGGGTTAACTAACCAGTGTAGTTAGTTAATAACACATAACATATAATAGGCTATTTGGGTGTAATCCTAGAAATTTACCAATTTAGACAAGTCATTCCAATTATATAAATAATACTCATTATGGTGGTCTCGAATAGTATACAAGCCAAGTTCTAAAGTTTACAAGTCACCGGCACACTCATAGATTTGTGAATTTTGAAAAATCACAATTTTTGAAAATAACGTCATGTGTGCAGCTATGCAACTTAGATCTTAAACAAAAACATGCTAAAAAAAAAATTTTAAGTTTGATATATTAAGCACATTTTAAGCATAATTTTTGAAAAAGTTTAGGACAAGTAATTGTTAAGTGTTCTAATTCTCCAATCCCCCCACTTAAGTTAAACAACGTCCTCGTTGTTTGTATAAAAGGTTAAAAACTGGAAAATAAAAGAATTAGAACAGGAAAACTCCCCTGAGATTTGCTCGGTATGATCCTCCATTAGTATAAGAGCAAAAATCATCTTTCTTGTGGATTAGAACGTTAAAGCTTCATACTTGATGTATCCACAGGAAATCCAGGAAACTATAATACCACCAATACTTTAAAACACACCTAAGATAAGAAAGGTTCAAACTTGCATAATACATTAGTAGTTAGGAAAAATAAAACTTAAAAATTAAAACTGAAAATCATCAGGTCAGTCGATGCGCCGTATCTTATGGAAGAAGATACGCCATATCGAGCCTGGAATTAATACGGATCAGAATAAAGATGCGCCGCATCCTTAACCAGGGATGCGCCGCATTAAAATAAACTGATAAATAGTTTTAAAGTCGAAAATAAAAATGCAGAAAAATAAAATAAGATATGACCATTGCAGGAGATGCGTCGCATCTCAGAATTGAGATGCGCCGTATCCTCATGCGGGCCTGACTGACTCGACACAGAAAACAGAATAATAAAAATTTTCCGGGTTGTCTCCCGGTAAGCACTTGTCTTTATTCCAGAGTCTTCAAGTTAGACTCACGTTCAGCTCTTTAATATCGATCATTGACTCCCACATTGCTTACGTAGGATCCATTTAGCAACTAATTCGTCATGTATATATTCAGGTCCCAACTTCAACACTCCATTGTAGAATCCTTCCATCAATTGGTATGGGTACTCAATCCCTCTCTTATTGTCATCATCACTAACAAAAAGGAATGGAGAAAATTTGTAGCAGATCCTACTAGTAGCATGTTTAAATCCAGGATGAGTTCGGGGCATCATATAAGTGATAACGTCGCTTCCACATTGAAAGGTGATCTTTCCTTCAAATCGTTTTGCATTAATAGTGATCTCCCTACAAAATGGTTTTCCAACAATCACGTCACCCATATTGCTGTCACAATAGGCATTCATGTCTTCAACAACGGCGAACTCAGTTACAATAGTAAAGCGTCCCACGAATATCGGGACATTAATGAAGGCACCAACTACATTCTTTCCCTTATACTCTACTTTATTTCTCATAATGGAATTGTAAAACCTTCTTGACATGACATTGATTGGTAAAATAGGAAAGAAATTGGCGTCAATACACTTGTACCCAATCATGCATGTGAATTGCAAATTGTAAGCACAATCGGCGTAGATCCTTCTACCGTAATCCCAAGAACCATCATATCCCTCAAATTCATCGTAATTCCTAGTAGTAATAACGTTGACTTTTGGACTATCAAGAATTTCTCCTTCTTCTAACTCAGATTCCGCATCATCCATGAATAGGTCATTGGATTCTAATGGTCCATTAAGGTCATTAAGTTCAATGTAGTCCCCATTGTAATGTTCGGGTGATTTTTCGTGCACTAATACTTCATTCATAAAATTGGCTTCGAAGTCTAAGTCAATCAGTTCTCCGAACCCTTCCATTGTCCTTCTGAAACAATCACGAAAAGCATCAGTAGGATTTGTTCGCTAGAAGAGAAATTGATGAATATAGAAACGGATATAAGAATACAAATAGCTGATATCTGCAGACGATGCGCCGTATCCAAAGAGTTGGATACGCCGTATCTTATAATCGTTAAAATTTAATCAGACTTTATCCAGAAAATAGATACGCCGCTTATAATTTATGAATGCGCCGTATCGAATTAATTAATCAAAAATCGATATTTATTTAAAATTAAATACGTCGTATTAACGAAAGTTAATGCGCCGTATTTTCGTTACGTTTTAAAAATACGAGATTTTTTTTGATTCAGAGGATACGCCGTATCGACAGAGATCGATACGTCGTATCTGTTTAATAATTCGCAAACTGTTTTTAATTAAAATAATAGATACGCCGTATCTGCTAAAGCAGATGCGTCGTATGGCGTTAACGTTTAAAAATTTTTTTATTAAAAACAGATACGCCGTATCTGCTAAAGCAGATGCGTCGTATTACTTTATCGCTTAGAAAAATTTTCTTATTAAAAACAGATGCGCCGTATCTTGGGGAAAAGATGCGTCGTATCGAATTAATTAAACGCGTTGTATTTTATAAAAATTAAACGCAATACGCCGTATCTGATAAATCAGATGCGCCGTATCGTTTGATTTAGCACAGTACAACGATAGCAGAACAGAAAAAATACGAAAAATAAAAACAAATAAAAACACACAAACAAAAATAAAACACACAAAAATAAAAGAAAACAATTAACACACAATACAACAAATGTGCAAAATAATACAATGATGCAATTAATCTAATAAAAAGAAAAACCTAATTAAAATACTAATCAAATTAACAGATAATAACAATTCACTCCCCGGCAGCGGCGCCAAAAACTTGATGCGCGTGATGTGTCGTTGCGGTTTAGCAGTTTTAATGCCTACTCAAGTTTTAAATTTATATTTAGCCGACTTATCAATAACACACACACTTAACGAGCAGTGTACCCGGTCAGTATGAATATAATGGTAAGTAGAGTGTCGATCACTAAGAGTGGAACGTATTATCTCGTTATTCTAATCAGTATTTTAATATCCTAACGCAAGGGGGTTTCAGCCTGAGAGACTGGCACGATTTGTTTGCAATTAAATAATAAAATAAACCAATAGGCACGAATCAGCAAGTAGCACACACGTACACAGATAAATACTCGAGACAATAAGAGGGCTGTCCTTATGATTAAGTAGATTGTCACTTGTTTTATTAATAGCCTTATATGAAGTGTATGTAGTTAACCCTTTCTCGTTGGTCCTATTCTTATCGGCGAGTAAACCCTTAATGATTACTTATGTCTAAAAGTTATTCCTAAGTGATCAATTTAGTAATAACCGTGGGAGCCACATTATTTTCCGCAGTCAAATGCCCGCAAGCCACTAATAAACACAGAGGTTATCAATGCACTAATAAGTAGTAACCAAAGACATCAACATATAAACTTTAATTGATGGGAAAGCAAGTATTAAAGGGAGTGCAATCTTTCGTTGTCACATTACACAAGCCACCAATCCTGATGAATTAAAGTTTGCTAACACAATAAAACAAAACTACTTAATGAATTAAACACATGCAGCACCTTCTTACAGCTCTTGTATCTTTGATTTGGGTGTGTCTTGTGCTGCCTCCTTGACTGAATTCGTCCTTGGTTTCTCCTGTTCGGTCTTCGGTATTATATGGTATCCCCGAAATTCGTCTGGTCTTGGGGTATTTATAGTTTCTGTCTGAGGGAAGATGCGGCGCATTGACTTAACTTCGCGTGGGGTCCAAGATTATAATATTCAGGAATATTCGTACACCGCCAGAAGATGCGGCGTAACTCCATGATTAGATGCGGCGCATGTCCTCTTGTATCTTGGATCGTATCTGGTGATATCTTGATAGAGATGCGGCGCATGTCATGAGTGAGATGCGGCGCATCTGGAGCAGATTAGTCTTGATCTTCTTCATTTCAGTAGACTCTTAACTTTATGCATGTTTTGCTCCATAATTAGTCCAAAATCGCTAAGTTTCACCAAATGCTTGTTTTTACCTGAGAATTACAAAAGTAAACGATTAAGTATCAATCCTCATACATAATATAGTAAAACAAGTCAAATTAATAGGATAAATGATAGTAATAAAATGTACTTATTTGAGTTCATCACACAGATAGAAAACCAAGTAGACAAGAAAGTGAAAGTCATTAGATGTGATAATGGGACAGAGTTTAAGAATAGAGTTATGGATGATTTCTGCAAACAAAAAGGTATTCGGAGAGAATTTAGTGTTGCTAGAACTCCACAACAGAATGGTGTTGTTGAGAGAAAGAATAGAACACTAATTGAAGCTACTAGAACTATGTTAGCTGATTCTAAGCTACCTATAACTTTTTGGGCTGAAGCAGTCAACACTGCTTGTTATGTTCAAAATAGAGTTTTAGTTGTACAGCCTCACAATAAGACATCATATGAACTTTTTAGAGGTAGAACTCCTGCAATAGGATTCCTTAGACGTTTTGGATGTCATGTGACAATTCTCAATACCTTAGATCATTTAGGAAAATTCGATGGTAAAGAAGATGAAGGTTTCTTTGTTGGATATTCTCTTAATAGCAAAGCATTTAGAGTATACAACACAAGAACTATGATTGTAGAGGAAAATCTACATGTGGAGTTTTTCGAAGATAAATCCAATGTAGAAGGTCAAGGACCAAAATGGCTATTTGATTTTGAAACTCTAACCAAATCAATGAATTATGTGCCTGTTGTTGCAAAAACTAATGATTTTTTAGGTTCACAAGCAACAGATGAGGCAAGGTTAGAAAAGTAGACAAACCAAGATCATGTTTGGATGCCAATATGGTCAACTACAAGTGTGGAATCAACTTCAACAACTGATGAATCTTCTTCTGGCAAAGCTAAAGAAGGTGTTGAAGATGAAAAGAAAGAAGATGGAACTCAGGAACAACAAATTGTTTCTGTTGGTGATTCTGCTGCTAGGCCAAATGATTCTGCTGCTGGCCCTTCAGAAACGAAAGAAGCAGAATTCTCAAACAGTGAGGGGGATTTCAATAATATTCCATCAAATTATCAAGTTCCTTCTACACCACAAACAAGAATTCACAAAGTCCACTCCCTTGATAATGTGATTGGAGATGTACAATCAGGTGTGAAGACAAGACAACAATTGATGTCTTCAGACCAACAAGGGCTTCTTGATGCCCTTTATGCTTCAAAACAGCATGAGTTTTCAAACTCTAGCTTGTTTGTATGTTTTCTCTCACAAGCTGAACCAAAGAACATTCTGAAAGCCTTAGATGATTCAAGCTGGGTAGAAGCTATGCAAGAGGAGCTTTTTTAGTTCAAGATTCAAAAAGTTTGGGTGCTAGTTGATTTACCTAAGGATGCAAAGGTAATTGGCACTAGATGGGTTTTCAAGAATAAAAGGGATGAAAGAGGAATAGTGATTAGGAATAAGGCTAGATTAGTAGCCCAAGGGTACACACAACAAGAAGGTATAGACTATGATGAAATTTTTGCTCCAGTAGCAAGACTTGAGGCAATTAGACTTTTCTTAGCTTATGCTTCATTTTTAGGCTTTACAGTTTACCAAATGGATGTCAAGAGTGCATTTCTTTATGGCACAATTGAAGAAGAGGTGTATGTCTCACAACCTCCAGGGTTCATTGATCCTGACCATCCGGAAAAAGTGTACAGAGTTGTAAAAGCTCTTTATGGCCTTCATCAGGCACCTAGAGCTTGGTATGAAACACTGGCTTCCTATTTAAAAGAGAATGGATTTCAAAGAGGAAAGATTGATCAGACACTTTTCTTCAAACAACACAAGAAGGATCTTCTGTTAGTACAGGTGTATGTAGATGACATTATCTTTGGATCTACAAGGAAGGAGATGTGTTTGAAGTTTGAGAAGCTTATGCATGATAAGTTTCAGATGAGTTCCATGGGGGAACTTACATTCTTTTTGGGTTTGCAAGTTAAACAGTCATATGAAGGCATATTTATTAATCAAGATAAATATGTTACTGAAATACTTAGAAAGTTCAACTTTGCTAATTCAAAAATGGCAAGCACACCAATGGATTCTAAGAAACAACTTCCAAAAGATTTAGATGAAGAAAATGTGGATGTACACACATACAGATCTATGATAGGATCTTTGATGTATCTCACATCATCAAGACCTGACATCATGTTCTCTGTTTGTGCTTGTGCAAGATTTCAAGTCACTCCAAAGGTTTCTCATTTAACAGCAGTCAAGAGGATTTTTAGATATCTCAAGGGTCAACCTAGGTTAGGTCTATGGTATTCAAGGGAATCACCTTTTGATTTAGTAGCATTTTCAGATAGTGATTATGCTGGTGCTAGCTTGGACAGAAAGTCAACAACTAGAGGATGTCAATTCCTTGGGTGTAGACTTATCTCATGGCAGTGTAAGAAGTAAACAACTTTGGCTACTTCAACAACTGAAGCTGAATATGTAGCTGCTGCAAGTTGTTGTGCTCAAGTCTTGTGGCTTCAGAACCAACTTCTTGACTATGGGTACAATTTTATGAACACTGTTATTCATATTGATAATAGTAGTACAATTTGCATTATTAAAAATCCGGTACAACATTCTAAAACAAAACACATTGAAATTAGACATCATTTTATTAGAGATTGCAATGAGACAAAGTTAATTCAAGTAATGAAAATTACTTCAGAACATAATTTTGCAGATCTACTAACAAAAGCTTTTGATGTTGGAAGGTTTCAGTACTTGGTAGCAAGTATTGGAATGCTTAATATTTAAATTTTTCAATCTATGTGTTTTTATATATATACCAGTGTGGTTAATTCTGGTGATTACTCAGTTAATTTTGGTGGTTACTCAATTAAGTCTGGTAGTTAAATTTTTGTCTGTACTGTTGTCTTTGTAAATTTGTACTAGCTATTACTTTAAGATTGTGTTATTTCATACAGTTAGTCATATGTTTATTCTAATATAAGACAAGTACTTTGTACATTGTTCTTTTGGTTTTAGACTAACAATTTCATGTATGAACTTTTGAACACAAAAGAAGTTTTCAAGTGAAATGGAAGCAGCAGAATGTTATATCAGTTGCTTACATAACAGGTTTATGATGGACTGAGTTTGGGAATTCTTAACAAAGGTTTATACCTAAGTTCATTAATTCTTTAAAACATCTTTCTTGAAACCTGGTTATCATATTTCATATTGAATTGATGACTTAGTTGATCAGATAGTAACTGATTCAACTCACTTTCTATCATTTTATACTTTTAAGTATAATGAGCAAGTCTAAGGACATCTGATAGAAAGAACAGCTAGCAAAAGTGAATCTAACACTTGTGTTAGAGGCAACAATTGCTAAGAGCTGGAAACCCTGTCAAGAAAGCCTTTTGAATAGGTTTATCTTTACACAGGCAGTTATTTATAACTGAAAACTTTGGTTCTCACACAACCAGAGGTTGCTTTAAACCGAAATCTTGATTAAGTGTCTGTTATACACTTAATCCCTTCGAAATGGTTGAAAGTAGTATGATTTTTCATAATAAAATCATATGCATACTGCTAAAAGTCAAAAATTTTCTTAAAGGTTGTTTTAAAATAAAAATGACTCAGAAAACCATCAACTGATAGATTATGAGTTATTGTCCCATGAATCACCTCTCATAGGAGTTAACACACCTAGAAGGGATGAGGGAAGCAAATTAAACTCTTAAGGAATTGATGGCTACATGTACAACATTGTCTGATAAGAAGTTCTAATTGATAGCTCAGATGATGGGGAAAGATACATTGTGAGAGATCTTCCAAACAGGGGTGGATAAAATGTTATTTGCATCTTAGGGGAGGAAATAAAGTTGGAAGATTAACCAGTGAAAGGGAGGAAAAGACAAGAGCATACAAGATGATGAGGAAGTTGAAAATGACAAGAATAGAGCTGATTCCGGAGTATTATATATATTCAGAAGGGATGAAGCATTCCAAAGGAGAAAGTTCTATCTAGGTCAAATGAAGAAAGCTTTCAGTTTCAATTTCAGTTCACTACGTTTGTTCATCACTTGCAAAGGCATGCTGATAGATGATTTCACTTGTTGAAACAATCATCCAAGATACACAGCACCATTGCCTCTTATAATTCCTCCATCCAAGGAAATTGCACCATCTTTTAGGTCAATGTTTGAAGTTTAAAGATGTGTGTATGATATTGTTGAAGTCAAAGATCAGAAAGCATATGAGTTACTGAGATAGATATTAATCTTTCAGAATAGAAGAAAGTTCAGTCCAAGGTTCTGACTATGAAGTGTTTGAATGATCTTCACAATCCATAATTTAATTCAGAAACATGTTGAAATGGATTCACATGTTTAGGGGAGGATTGTTGGGAATTAAATATTCTGAAGTTTATGTATCGGGAAAATCTCTAAAGTGATTAAATCTGGTAGAAGTAGAGTTAAGTCTGGTGAGTTCCAAAGTTAAGTCTGCTGGTTATCTGCTGGTTAAATTCTGGTCGTTGAAGTTAAGTCTGGTGGTTAAGTCAAGTGTTAATTCTGGTGAAAATCAGAGTTAAATCTGCTTGATGAAGATATTAAGTCTGGTTGACTAAAAGTCAATAATACACGGTAGATAATATCTTACCCCATGTGCTCAGTCTTTATCTTATTCTCTTAGTTAACAAGTTGTGTACACAGATACATGTTGTATCTTATGTACTGACACACATAAGATAAGCTAGCAAGTTGTTTGACAAAATTTAACATTAATGTAAAGATCTTTCTTATGTTATAAAAGAAAGATCTTTGTCTAGAGATATAGTGTGTGTCCAAGTGTGTTAAACTTATAGTGAAAAATATATCTCTCAAGAACATAGAACAAAAACAATATCACAAGAGATAGAAACTTAAGATTCAAGGTTGTAACCCTAGTGATATCTCAAGATCACTCGTATTATTATCTTAATAATATTGAATCGTTTGGTGATAATCTTTCATTTTGTTCATTGTCATATAACAAACACAACTGTTCCATTTCCATAACACAAATAACCTTCTAAGTGTGATTAAGTAGATTCCGCATTCTTAATCATATAAACTCAATATATCATACACACAAAGTACAAAAGGTTTAAACCACCTTAACCATGTGTCGAATCCTAACATTTCCTTAGTATCTCGGTTACATATTTATCCTGACTGATAAATATGCCTTCAGTTGATTGCTTCACTTGCAACCCCAAAAAGAAAGTAAGTTCCCCCATGGAACTCATCTGAAACTTATCATGCATAAGTTTCTCAAATTCTAAGCACATCTCCTTCTTTGTGGATCCAAATATAATATCATCCACATAGACCTGTACTAGCAAGATATCCCCCTAATTTTTCTTGATAAAGAGAGCTTGATCAATCTTGCCCCTTTGGAGTCCATTCTCTAACAAATAAGAAGCCAATGTTTCGTACCAGGCCCTTAGAGCTTGATGTAGTCCATAAAGAGCTTTCACCACCTTGTATAACTTGTCAGGATTTTCTGGATCTACAACACCTGGAGGTTGAGAGACATATACCTCCTCTTCAATAGTACCATAGAGAAAGGCACTATTGACATCCATCTGGTAAACAGTAAAGCCCATGAAAGAAGCATAAGCTAAGAACAGTCTTATGGCTTCAATCCTAGCCATAGGGGCAAAAACCTCTTCATAGTCTATTCCTTCTTCTTGTGTATATCCCTGGGCTACAAGCCTTGCCTTGTTTTTGATCACTATCCCCCGTTCATCTTTCTTGTTTCTGAAAACCCATTTAGTTCCAATCACCCTCATACCCCTGGGTAAATCCACTGGTACCCAAACCTTCTGAATCTTGAATTGGAGAAGCTCCTCTTGCATGGCTTTTACCCAGCTTGAGTCTTCTAAGGCTTTAAGGACATTTTTGGGGTCAGATTGGGAAAGAAAACATACAAATAGACATGTGTTGGCATCTTCATGCTTCTTTTCATCATAAACAGCACTAAGAAAGCCTTGTTGATCTGAGGTCATGGTCTGCCTTTTTGTCTTCACAACAGACTGTATGTCTCCAATCACATTGTCTAGGGAGTGATCTTTGTGTATCCTTGTGTGTGGAGTTGTCGGAACTGGATAAGTGGGTGGTAGATTGTTGATATCCACCTCATCTTCTGAGAAATCATCAGTATTAGGACCTGATGGGCCAGCAGTATCATTAGTTTGCCCAGTAGTACTAACTTGAGGCTCAACAGTATAATCTTCATTTGTACTGTTTTCTTGATTCTCATGTTCTTCAGCTCCATCTTCATAGTTTCCATCTTCAAAACCTTCTTTGGCTTCATCAGTAGAAGGCTCACCATCCTTTGAAGATGAATCCACACTGTTCCATATTGGCATCAGTATATGATCTTGATCTTTCTCCTTTCCCAAGCTTGCTTCATTTCTTGCAACATCATCTTTTGAACCTGCAAAATCATTAGAAAAGGTTTCTGCAACAATTGGCACATAGTTCATTGATTGGGTTAGAGTATCAAGGTCAAATAGCCATTTTGGACCTCCACCTGCAACATTAGATTTATTTTCTAGAAACTGAACATGCAGGTTTTCCTCTACTTTCCTTGTTCTTGTGTTGTATACTCTAAAGGCTTTACTATTTAGTGAGTACCCATCCAAGAAACCTTCATCAGATTTGCCATCAAATTTGCATAGATGGTCTAAGGTATTTAGAATAGTTACATGACACCCAAATGGTCTTAGAAAACCTAAAGTAGGTGTTCTACCCCTGAACAATTCATATGGTGTCTTGTTGTGAGGGTTAACAACCAAAACCCTATTCTGCACATAACAAGCAGTATTAACAGCTTCAGCCCAAAAAGTGATGGGAAGCTTAGAGTCAGATAACATGGTTCTAGAAGCTTCTATTAGTGTCCTATTTCTCCTTTCAGCAACCCCATTCTGCTGAGGAGTTCTAGCCACACTAAACTCTCTCCTAATACCTTTTTCCTTACAAAACTCATCCATAACTCTATTCTTAAACTCTGTCCCATTGTCACACCTGATGACTTTCACTTTCTTATCCACTAAGTTTTCTATCTCAGTTATAAATGTATTAAGAATGCTAGGTGTCTCATCCTTAGATCCTAAAAAGAAAACCTATGTGAATCTACTATAGTCATCAGTAACTACAAGATAGTACCTCTTATGCATAATGCTACTCACAGATGTTGGACCAAACAAGTCCATATGCAGCATAAACAAAGTTCGAGTAATAGATTTCTGGGTCTTGGGCTTACAAGAAGCCTTGTGTTGTTTGCCTTTAAGACAGGCAACACAAGTCTGGTCATTTTCAAAACATATTTGAGGCAAGCCTCTTACCAAACCATCTTTAACAATTTTATTTATAAGTTTAAAATTGACATGACCAAGTCTTCTATGCCATAACATGGACTCATCCAACGTGGCTTTTGCAACAAGACAAGTAAGAGCCTCTTTAGGAACAATCTTCTTCATATAAACACTGTACATATTCCCCTTTCTTGAAACTTTAAGTAGCACCTGACTTTCATTATGTAGCTTAAAGTCTTGGGAAAGCATAAGCCATTCAGTGTCAGTAAAAAGAACCTTGTTCTTTATGTCACACATTTATGAGACACTAAACAGGTTATACTTCAGCTCTTGCACAAAGTACACATCTTCAAAGTCTAATTTACCAGTTTTCAATGTGCCTTTACCAGTAATTCTTCCTCCTATTCCTCCCCCAAAGGTAACATATCCTCCATCCATTGGTTGAAAGTCTGAAAGATAGGACATGTTGCCTGTCATGTGCCTGGAACATCCACTATCTGCATAACCTTGATCTTCCTCATCATCCTGTGAATGTCCCTGCATACAAAAGAAGGAAATTAGTTTCCTTGGGGTACCCAAGCCATCACTGATTTGTGTTTGCCTCGTGCATCAATATAGTCAAATCTTTTTAATACAATTGATGCACCATTGGGTTTGATTGGTCTCCATACCCAACATGCTGAGGCCTTAACAACATTTTCCCTTTTATCTCTAGCAGTGTTTTTAGGCTCACCAGTATTAACTGCTGGTCTAGCTGTATGAACTCCGGGCCTGGCAGTTTGAACCTTTGATTTCCAAAAATTATTTTGAGCCACTGCTTTCATGTGAAAAGGCCTTTTGACCGAATCTAAACACACTCCTTGTGTTAGATAGATACTTTGAGTAATATTAACTAGCACGCAGAATTTACTAGCAAACACTTAGAAGATTATATGTATTTGTATGTATGAATGAATGAAACAGTGTATGAACAAGAGACAATGTTTTTCCAAAACGATTCAATATTATATTAATAATACGAGTGATCTCCTATCACTAGGGTTTACAACCTTGAATCTCTATCAATAATCGTACTTCTATTCGTACATAAACTTTAACCTAGGATATCCTTTTATAGACAAAGGATTCCTGTACAAGTAAACTAATATTCGTATAACTCTAATACTATAAGATATACACAATATCTTTTCCATACTTATCCTATTACACGTTTAGAAAATCATAAGCAGTACTAACCATATATACTAGCAGTACTAACTGACTTAGTACCGTTAGTGTATTCTTCATCAGTTGTAACTTTTCCTCTGGCAGTACTAACTGTTTATGTTTAATTCCCAACAATCCTCCCCTAAACTTATGATTTCTCTCCAAATCACTAAGTTTTTCTTCGAATTAAACTTCATTTCTGAGGATGGGGGGATTCTTCCAAACACTACCATGTCAATCTCTTAGTCTGAGCTTTTCTCTGTTCTGCAAGATGAAACATCTTCCTTACTAGCTCATCTGCCATTTCTGAATCAGCTTCAACTTCTAGTAGAAATTCTATGCACACCACATGTATCAAATAATTTCCATGAAACATCTTTAATTGGAGCTTGAAACCTCCATATTGCTTCACCACCATCTGGTTCATAGATTCTCTTCAACTGTACCCATAATTCTTTGTCTTTGTCTTCAATAGGATCTGCAACTCTGAATCTTTCTTGTACTAAATTCCACAACTGATTGAGATCTTCCCTATCAAATCCCTTAAGCAATTCTTCAAACAATTTGTATCTCTCAGTTATTCCACCAATTCTTATGATCTTCCACCCTTTCATTCTTCCTTCAGAGAATACTTCCCAATCTATAATAGGGTGTTTTGCTTGTAGTGGCTTGATGCTTGTGAATTCAGGAAGTACTACAATCATGTTCTTGATTTGCTCATTTGTTAATCCCTCAGATCCCGTCTTTTGCTTCTTTGATGTATCTGACTCCAAGACTTCTGGTCTTTTTTTCTCTCCTTTACTTTCTTCAGGATTATGCATGAAATCCTTTGGAATTGGCTTGTTGATTCTTGCATAAGCCTCATAGTAAGCTTTCTCTATCTTAGCAACTAATTTTCCTTTGAAGAAACTTTGCTTCCAATATGCCTGATTCTTCAAATAACTTTTCATGAAGCTTATCTGTTCTTTTCTAGATGGCATTTTCTTCTTATAACCTTTCTTCTGTCTATCCCTGATCTTCTGCATAAGATCACTCCAAGAAACTTCCTTATTCTTTAATAAAATAAAACTTGTAAGCTTTGCTGATCTTTCTTCTACACTTAAACTCTCATCTTTGACAAGTTGAACTGCTTGAGCTTTCACAATCGGATCAGTGTCTATCAGATATTGTAGTTGTTCTTCAAATTGTTCTTGATCCATCTGAGCATCTGAAACCATCTTTTCTTTTTCTAGTCTCTTTGCTTCCATAAAATCAATAACATCATCTTCAGACATTTTCTTTGCTAACTCTGCATCAAAAACTATTTGAGCTTGTTCATCTGCTTGTTCATCTTCTTGAAGTTTCTTTGCCACTTCTGCATCATAATCTATCTAAGCTTGAGTTCTAGGCTTCATAATCTTCTGTGGCTCATCTTCTTCAACTAAAATTCCTTTTCCTTTGTCCTTAGCATTTGTACTGCTTCCTTTGGCACTTCAGCAGTTTGTACTATTTCATCAACTATCTCAGCAGTACCTTGCTCTTCCACTTGCTCACCCATATCTAGTATCATCACATCAGTACCTTTTCCACTAGTACTTCTTCATTCCTCCTTGTTCTTGATCTCTTTTCCTTTTCTTTTCCAGATTTCCTGTTATCCTCCCTGTTTAGGAGAATTCTCATTCATCTGAACTGTCATCTGGCTATCATCTGAAAACTATCAGATATCCCCATTTTAGACCTTTTCCTCTTAAGCTGAGCTTCCAATCTTTTCACCCTGAGTGTCAACTTAGTGTAAACCTTGGCAAAGTTGTCCTTGTGGCTTTTGAGATCTTCCTCCAGAGATTATACATTTTTAGATAACTTGGTACAAAGAACCGTCAATTCATTAAGTTTAGAACTGCCCTCATCACTTCTAGCTGTGTTACCTGCTAGGATAGGTGAATCAAGGTGCATACTATCATGAAAGATAGGCTCATCTACTTCATGGGTCTAAGTAGGAGGACTAGACTGAGCAATCATTGTCTCCTTTCTGGTTCTTCTTTTATATGTTGTAGTGACTGGGGGTGTATGAGTCATTTGTGGAATTTCAATGGATGTGTGTTGGGGCTCAGTTGGATTTACTGACCCTTCATCCTAAACAACTTGAATAATCTCAGGAAATAGAGGTGTTTCTACCCTATTAAAAAGTCTACTAGCCATAGCCATATTTTGAAAAACTTTTTGTTGCAGGCTAGGAGTAGAAAAAATTTCTTTATGTTGCTTAAGCAGATTCTTTTTCTTATTCAGAAAGCTTTGAACAAATCTTGGATACATAAGAAATTTTGTTTTACTTTTTACATTTGCAACCATACTCTCAAATATGAATTTTGAAAAATTAAAAAAACCCTGTTTATAGATAAACATATGAGAGCAATAGCAATATTGCTACTGAATTGTTCCCATGATGTTCTTTTAGGACTTAAAGAATGTAAGAGAGTATGTATAAAAAATCTCCATTGTGGGGAGAAACATCCCTTTTGAAAAGTAAGTTTTTGATTGGATGTATCATACCCCATTCTAGCAATTTCTTTCCAAATTTTAGTGTTCAACATGTTATTGATACCATCTGAATCTTGTAACTTAAGATGTCTCCTAAGTGTAGATTCGGTAACAACAAAAGATATGCCATCCACTTTAGAATGAATTTCTATGTCTCCTTCTTCACTAATTTTGACAATACCAGTTTGCCAAAACTGTGTGATGTGAGAGACAATAAGAGTAGGGGAAACAGTTAAAGCATACCTTATATGAGACGCGTTCAAGAAGTCCACAATCTCATAAAATTTTGGTCCATCCCCATCCTCTGTTTTCTCCAAATAAGCAACCTGGTTGTGCGTCTTAACAAATTCCAACATAGCCATGAATTATGAATGAAAGTTATATCAGAAAGATGATCGTTTAACGTTCAATTGATGATGTGCAAAGCCAATTGGGTTTTTATTTAGGTTCGGTTAGGGTTTGAGATTTTAGCGCAAAGGGATAATTATTAACTATAGAAAGTGAATAAGTTAATATTTAGTAAGAAGATAATTATCCTTGAGAAAAACCCTTTTATATGATAAGAAACTGAATTTACCCAACGGCTAGTTAAAAAATCTCTTACTGACACAACAGTTCTAACGGCTAGTTCAGCACTACAGAGTTTATACTAGCAGTACAAACTTTGCACTAGCAGTACTAATATTTGAGAAAAATTTTAATGAGCAGTATAAACTTATTAATGATTTAAAACAAGACTGCTCTCATATAATTTTTAGCAAACTATCAGCTATCAACGGATTTGATGTGTCTTTACCAATAGCCGTTTGCTTTGGACTAGCCAACTCTTCACTATTAGATATGGTGAGTTTTTAACCGTACAATTTTTGGTAAATTGTCAACCATAAACGGATTTGACTAGTCTTTACCAGAAATCGTTTGCTCTGGACTAGTTGGTTCTTATGTGGGTTAGACATGGTGAACCAATAACCATTTGTTGTGTGCTCAGAACATCACACACTTTGAGCTTCAAAGCATCTCACCATCCAAAGCATCAAATACTTAATTCACAAACTCCAATCAACCTGCAATTGTTAGTCCAACAATAGAAAACAAAGTGCAAAGCACTTGTCTCATAACATATAAGCACATGACTAACATTGCTAAGCAAAAAGGATTTAATTTCCTTGAGGTACCCAAGCCATTACTGACTTAGGCTTGCCTCTTGCATCAACATAATTCATCCTCTTTAAAGCAATTTAAGCACCATTGGATTTGATTGGTCTCCAAATCCAACATGCTGATGCATTAACACCACTACCCATATTTGCCCTAGCAGTGTGATTAATGTTACCAGTACTAACTACTCTGCTAGCAGTATGAACTGCTGGCTTTGCAGTTGTAGCTTTGGGTTTCCAAACTTGTTTAGTTTCCACTGCTTTGTTATTAAAGGGTCTCTTAACAGTTGTTGGTGCTGATTTGAAAAGAGTTTTTGCACCTTGAACTGCTTGTCCTAGGTAAAAGGTCTGATTTGGTCTAGTAGTATGAATTGCTGGTCTAGCAGTACGAACTGCTCTTGGTCCAGACCTCAAAAGAACTGATCTAGGTATCATTTTAGCAATTGTAGGGTGAGTTGTAAGTCTTTCTGAGTTTACTCTATTGTTTGAATACCTAGTTACCCTATTGTTGCAATAACCTTCAAGATGGTCAAAGCTACCACATGTAAAACAAGCTTTCCTATAACAGACAAAGTCATCACCTAGTTGGTGAGACTTGAGGTTGTTCCAATTCCTTTGGTTACCTCTGGGCTTGTTTGTGGTTCTATACATTTCAGCATACCTAACTATTTTCCTAGTAGTATTAACCTTTGACTCAGGCCTAACAGTTGTATTCTTGACCACCTTTGGAACTTTTGGTTCCTCTACCTTAACACTATCAGGTTTAATCTAATCCCGATCACTCTCATTATCATCAAAAGTCCAATCTTCTATGGTTGGAGCATCTCATTCCCTAGCTAAGGACCTATCAGAGGACACCTTGTACTCAAAGAGTGATTTATCACTTGCACACTCAAATCTTACTTCTACAGGCTGTTCAACTACTTCTTTTTCTTTTGGTTTTGGTCCATATTCCATCTTAGGTAGTTGAAATTCTTCCAAACCTGTATGTTCAAGGTCAATACCTGGAGGAACAGGTATTCCTCTGTGAGGAGGTGGAACAGATCTATAACCTAGACCTGATTTAGCCTTGTTGAGAATTTGACATTCAATTATCTTCTGAACACCTTTTGATGTATATTCTAAAGTGTCAACACTTAACTAAATGTTCTCTTTAGCTTTCTTAGTCTTATCCAATTCATCTTTCAATGCACTAATTTCAGCATCTCTAAAAAATATGTCCCTATTTAGTACAGCTACAGTTTCAGAAAAGGTAGACTCATTACTTTTATAATGAACAATTTATTCTTCTTAAAACAGCTAAACCCCTTTTATGATTTGCCAAATTAAAATGTGTCTTGTTTAGCTTTATTCTCTGTTCATCATAATGTTTCCTAAGTGTTTCTAATTCTTTTAAAGCATCACATGATTTAGAACATTTAGAAACTTGTACCTCAGAATCTGAGAAAGCCATGAGAGCCATCTCTGTAGGTGCTTCTGCTTCCTCCTCTGCAATGTAGCTCCAGTCAAACCCTAAGCCATCAATGGCCACCATTGCCTTTGAGCTTGAGTCTGTAATCTCAACAACTCTTGATCCTGTTGACTTGCCTTCATAGCCCTTATTCCTTGAGTCGTGCTGCCTGGGCTTCTTGCACTCCCTAGAAAAGTGACCCATCTTGTGGCAATTGTAACACACAATTTTTGATTTGTCATACCCAGCAACATCATTGCTGTTTATGATTATCTTCTTGCCTGTTCTCTTCAAAAATTTCTTAGCCCTCATGCTAAGAAGAGAGAGCTGCCACTTGATGTCCATCTCTTCAATGTCATCATCATTGATCTCTTGAAGGTCTTCATGAGTCAACATACTTCCATTGTGCTGAGTAGTCAGGAAAGCACAATAGGTATTCTCATCCAAAAGTCCATTAGTACTGCTTAAGGTAATAGCAGTACCAACATTTGAACTAGCAGTACCAACTGCTCCAGCAACTTGAACTTCTTCTATTAAACTTGAGGTACTGGGAGTTGACACAAGGCCAAATTCCCAGAGCTTGAACTTGTTCCAGCATTCTTCTATATATCATGCTACACTATTTTGAAGTTGCTATAAAGATCCATTAAGCTCATGGAATCTATATCAGGCTTGTTCTTTGATGCGCGTGATGTGTCGTTGCGGTTTAGCAGTTTTAATGCCTACTCAAGTTTTAAATTTATATTTAGCCGACTTATCAATAACACACACACTTAACGAGCAGTGTACCCGGTCAGTATGAAGATAATGGTAAGTAGAGTGTCGATCACTAAGAGTGGAACGTATAATCTCGTTAATCTAATCAGTATTTTAATATCCTAACGCAAGGGGGTTTCAGCCTGAGAGACTGGCACGATTTGTTGTTTGCAATAAAATAATAAAATAAACCAATAGGCACGAATCAGCAAGTAGCACACACGTACACAGATAGATACTTGAGACAATAAGAGGGCTGTCCTTATAATTAAGTAGATTGTCACTTGTTTTATTGATAGCTTTATATGAAGTGTATGTAATTAACCCTTTCTCGTTGGTCCTATTCTTATCGGCGAGTAAACCCTTAATGATTACTTATGTCTAAAAGTTATTCCTAAGTGATCAATTTAGAAACAACCGTGGGAGCCACATCTTGTCCCGCAGTCGGATGCCCGCAAGCCACTAATAAACACAGAGGTTATCAATGCACTAATAAGTAGTAACCAAAGACATCAACATATAAACTTTAATTGATGGGAAAGCAAGTATTAAAGGGAGTGCAATCTTTCCGTTGTCACATTACACAAGCCACCAATCCTGATGAATTAAAGTTTGCTAAAACAATAAAACAAAACTACTTAATGAATTAAACATATGCAGCACCTTCTTACAGCTCTTGTATCTTTGATTTGGGTGTGTCTTGTGCTGCCTCCTTGACTGAATTCGTCCTTCTCTTCTGTTCGGTCTTTAGGTTTTTGTTTTCGAACTCTTAAATTCGTCTGGTCTACGGGGTATTTATAGTTTCTGTCTGAGGGAAGATGCGGCGCATCTACTTAAGTAGATGCGGCGCATGTACTTAACTTCGCGTGGGGTCCAAGATTATAATATTCAGGAATATTCGTACACCGCCAGAAGATGCGGCGTAACCCTTTATTAGATGCGGCGCATGTCCTCTTGTATCTTGGATCGTATCTGGTGATATCTTGATAGAGATGCGGCGCATTTCGATAGTGAGATGCGGCGCATCTGGAGCAGAATTGACTTGATCTTGTCCATGTCAGTAGACTTCCACTTTATGCACGTTTTGCTCCATTATTAGTCCATAATCGCTAAGTTTCACCAAATGCTTGTTTTTACCTGAGAATTACAAAAGTAAACGATTAAGTATCAATCCTCATACATAATATAGTAAAACAAGTCAAATTAATAGGATAAATGATAGTAATAAAATGTACTTATTTGAGTTCATCAAATATCCCCCCACTTGAACTTTACTTGTCCCCAAGTAAACCTTAGAATTTCATTTATGAAAATGTATCCTAAAAGATGTGAGGATTTATTTTTATATTTAAGCATGTATTCGTTTATTTCATAATCACACAACTAAACACTTAACGAATTAGAAGTAAAATAAAATAAGTCGATAAAAGCAAATCTAATCGTTTAACTGTCCAGTCGCGACGAATATTCTATCATAAGCTTGGCAAGTATACACATCTCCACCACTAAAGCTAAGGAATAACAAGTCTAAAGCGGTAAAAAAGGGTTTTTAGGCTAAAGGGTTAATTATTCTTATTTACACTATCGATCTCAAATTCCAGAAAAGGCGACAAAATCACAAATACATGATCGAATCCACGAACACGATACTTGCAATTGCTCAAATCCTTAACTCGAATAGGCTAAAGATAGGTCCAAACTTCACCAATAATAATATATCAAAAAGGGCGACAAAATCATAAATACATAGCCGAATCCACGACTACGATACTTAAGATTGCTCAAATCCCTAATCTCAATAAATCAAAGGTTCGGTTGGATAAAGAACAATACAGGGTATGGATAACATTTGGGATATAAATTGGTGTAAAAAAATAAAAATAAACAAAACAAAACAAATAAATTAAAATCCTAAGTGTGGTTAATCACTATCCCAACCATCCCATGAATAAGACTCATATCATTGAATAACTCACGCTTTAACACTTGAAACACACGCTTTAGGTAGACACGAATTATACTCAACAAAATCTTAATCAAAGAATAAACCTTAATTGGCATTCCCATAACTGCCAATTCCCACTCAATCCATAGATATAATACAACAAATAGTGGTGATATCGACCACTTACATAACTCTACATCGTTGGCTTAAAATAAACATCCAACTCTTTTTTCTTTCTTTTTCTTTTCTCATTTTTTCGATTTTTTTTTTTTTTTTTTTTTTTTTTTTTTTTTTTTTTTTTTACTTGAAACATAAACATAGATGTGTAAAATTTCACCACATCACTACAACTTTCTTTCCGAATAATTTTTTTCATACTTTTCATACTTTCAGAAATAACGGTAATAGTGAAAGTAGTAAACACACGAAAAATAAACTCAAAAATATACAATATTTACTTTCACTCCAATTTGCATTGTGCAATTTCCCGACCTAACCAAAGATAATGTATTACGCACGCGAACACAGGTAATGTAAGGAAACACACTCTGCCTATAGCAATTAACCAACCACGGATTCTAATCTACAGGGTAGGCTAAGGTGTAAGGGTGTAACGAAACATTTTAAACATAGGTGTAAGAAACGAAAGGAATGGCTCTGAGGGTTTTTCTAGGGGTATCTTACTCTAAAAATGAGAGTAACAAAAGGGTTTATACGGGGGTTAACTAACCAGTGTAGTTAGCTAATAACACAAAACATATAAAGGCTTTTTGGGTGTAATCCTAGAATTTTACCAAGTTAGACAAGTCATTCCAATTATATAAATAATACTCATTATGGTGGTCTCGAATAGTATACAAGCCAAGTTCTAAAGTTTACAAGTCACCGGCACACTCATAGATTTGTGAATTTTGAAAAATCACAATTTTTGAAAATAACGTCATGTGTGCAGTTATGTAACTTAGATCTTAAAAAAAAACATGCTAAAAAATTTTTAAGTTTGATATATTAAGCACATTTTAAGCATAATTTTTGAAAAAGTAGGACAAGTAAATGTTAAGTGTTCTAATTCTCCTATCCCCCCACTTAAGTTAAACAACGTCCTCGTTGTTTGTGTAAAAGGTTAAAAACTGGAAAAGAAAAGAATTAGAACAGGAAAAACTCCCCTGAGATTTGCTCGGTATGATCCTCCATTAGTGTAAGAGCAAAAATCATCTTCCTTGTGGATTAGAACGTTAAAGCTTCATACTTGATGTATCCACAGGAAATCCAGGAAACTATAATACCACCAACACTTTAAAACACACCTAAGATAAGAAAGGTTCAACTTGCATAACACATTAGTAGTTAGGAAAAATAAACTTAAAAATTAAAACTGAAAATCATCAGGTCAGTCGATGCGCCGTATCTTATTGAAGAAGATACGCCGTATCGAGCCTGGAATAAATACGGATCAGAATAAAGATGCGCCGCATCCTTAACCAGGGATGCGCCGCATTAAAATAAACTGATAAATAGTTTTAAAGTCAAAAAATAAAAATGCAGAAAAATAAAATAAGATATGACCATTGCAGAGGATGCGTCGCATCTCAGGACTGAGATGCGCCGTATCTTCGTGCGGCCTGGACTGACTCGACACAGAAAACAGAATAATAAAAGATAAATCCGGGTTGTCTCCCGGTAAGCACTTGTCTTTATTCCAGAGTCTTCAAGTTAGACTCACGTTCAGCTCTTTAGTATCGATCATTGATTCCTACATGGCCACGTAGGATCCATCTAGCAACCGAATCGTCTCGTATATATTCAGGTCCCAAATTCAAAACTCCTTTGTAGAATCCTCCCATTAATTGATATGGGTACTCAATTCCTTTCTTCATGTCATCATTACTAATACAAAGGAATGGAGAAAATTTGTAGCAGACCCTATTAGTAGCATGTTTAAATCCAGGGTGAGTTCGGGGCATCATATAAGTGATAACGTCGCTTCCACATTGAAAGGTGATCTTTCCTTCAAATCGTTTTGCATTAATAGTGATCTCCCTACAAAATGGTTTTTCAACAATCACGTCACCCATATTGTTGTCACAATAGGCATTCATGTCTTCAATAACTACGAACTCAGTAACAATAGTGAAGCGTCCAACGAAGATCGGGACATTAATGAAGGCTCCAACTACATTCTTTCCTTTATACTCCTTTTTATTTCTCATAATAGAATTGTAAAAGCTTCTAGACATGACATTCATTGATAAAATAGGAAAGAAATTGGCGTCAATACACTTGTACCCAATCATGCATGGGAATTGTAAATTATAAGCACAATTGGTGTTGATCCTACTACCGTAATCCCATGAACCATCATATCCCTCAAATTCATCGTAATTTCTAGTAGTAATAACGTTGACTCTTGGACTATCCACAATTTCTCCTTCTTCTAACTCAGATTCAGCATCAACCATGAACAGGTCATTGGATTCCAACGGCCCATTAAGGTCATTAAGTTCAATATAGTCCCCATCGTGATGTTCGGGTGTTTTTTCATGCACTAATACTTCATTCATAAAATTGGCTTCGAAGTCGAAGTCAATTAGTTCTCCGTATCCTTCCATTATCCTTTTGAAACAATCACGAAAAGCATCAGTAGGGTATGCTCGAGAAAGTAATATATCAGATAATTAATAATGAAAACGGAATACGAAAAATTAAAGTTACTGATATCTGCAGACGATGCGCCGTATCCAAAGAGTTGGATACGCCGTATCTTATAATCGTTAAAAATTAATCAGACTTTATTCAGAAAATAGATACGCCGCTTTGAATTTATGAATGCGCCGTATCGAGTTAATTAGTCAAAAATCAATTTATCTAATTAAAATTAAATGCGTCGTATTAACGAAAGTTAATGCGCCGTATTTTCGTTACGTTTAAAAATAAAAGATTTTTGATTCAGTAAGATGCGCCGTATCGACAGAGATCGATACGCCGTATCTGTTTAATAATCCGCAAACTGTTTTTAATTAAAATAATATATACGCCGTATCTTCAAAAGAAGATGCGTCGTATGGCGTCAACGTTTTGAAATTTTTTTATCAAAAACAGATACGCCGTATCTGCAAAAGCAGATGCGTCGTATTACTTTATCGCTTAGAAAAAAATTTTTTTTATTAAAAACAGATACGCCGTATCTTGGGGAAAAGATGCGTCGTATCGAATTAATTAAACGCGTTGTATATATAAAAAAAAAATTGAACGCAATACGCCGTATCTGAGAGATCAGATGCGCCGTATCGTTCGATTTAGCACAGTACAACGATAGCAGAACAGAAAAATACGAAAAATAAAAACAAAAAATTAAACACACGAACAAAAACAAATAAAAACAAAAATAAAAGAAAACAAATAGCACACAATACAACAAATATGCAAAATAGTACAATGATGCAATTAATCTAATAAAAAGAAAAACCTAATTAAAATACTAATCAAATTAACAGATAATAACAATTCACTCCCCGGCAGCGGCGCCAAAAACTTGATGCGCGTGATGTGTCGTTGCGGTTTAGCAGTTTTAATGCCTACTCAAGTTTTAAATTTATATTTAGCCGACTTATCAATAACACACACACTTAACGAGCAGTGTACCCGGTCAGTATGAAGATAATGGTAAGTAGAGTGTCGATCACTAAGAGTGGAACGTATAATCTCGTTAATCTAATCAGTATTTTAATATCCTAACGCAAGGGGGTTTCAGCCTGAGAGACTGGCACGATTTGTTGTTTGCAATAAAATAATAAAATAAACCAATAGGCACGAATTAGCAAGTAGCACACACGTACACAGATAGATACTTGAGACAATAAGAGGGCTGTCCTTATAATTAAGTAGATTGTCACTTGTTTTATTGATAGCTTTATATGAAGTGTATGTAATTAACCCTTTCTCGTTGGTCCTATTCTTATCGGCGAGTAAACCCTTAATGATTACTTATGTCTAAAAGTTATTCCTAAGTGATCAATTTAGAAACAACCGTGGGAGCCACATCTTGTCCCGCAGTCGGATGCCCGCAAGCCACTAATAAACACAGAGGTTATCAATGCACTAATAAGTAGTAACCAAAGACATCAACATATAAACTTTAATTGATGGGAAAGCAAGTATTAAAGGGAGTGCAATCTTTCCGTTGTCACATTACACAAGCCACCAATCCTGATGAATTAAAGTTTGCTAAAACAATAAAACAAAACTACTTAATGAATTAAACATATGCAGCACCTTCTTACAGCTCTTGTATCTTTGATTTGGGTGTGTCTTGTGCTGCCTCCTTGACTGAATTCGTCCTTCTCTTCTGTTCGGTCTTTAGGTTTTTGTTTTCGAACTCTTAAATTCGTCTGGTCTACGGGGTATTTATAGTTTCTGTCTGAGGGAAGATGCGGCGCATCTACTTAAGTAGATGCGGCGCATGTACTTAACTTCGCGTGGGGTCCAAGATTATAATATTCAGGAATATTCGTACACCGCCAGAAGATGCGGCGTAACCCTTTATTAGATGCGGCGCATGTCCTCTTGTATCTTGGATCGTATCTGGTGATATCTTGATAGAGATGCGGCGCATTTCGATAGTGAGATGCGGCGCATCTGGAGCAGAATTGACTTGATCTTGTCCATGTCAGTAGACTTCCACTTTATGCACGTTTTGCTCCATTATTAGTCCATAATCGCTAAGTTTCACCAAATGCTTGTTTTTACCTGAGAATTACAAAAGTAAACGATTAAGTATCAATCCTCATACATAATATAGTAAAACAAGTCAAATTAATAGGATAAATGATAGTAATAAAATGTACTTATTTGAGTTCATCATTCTTCCACACAACAACATGCATACCCCATTCAGCTGGCAGTCTTCTTAAGAATTTTGAGTTTAAGTCCTCCTGAGGTATCTCAATTCCAAAAATAGAAAGCTGACTCACTAGCTTCTGAAGTCTGTTGAACATATGATCTAGTGACTCATTGCTTGTTGCTGAGAAGTTCTCAAATTGTTGCTTAAGAAGAGTTTTCTGAGTCTTTTTGGTGGCATCATTCCCACCAAATCTTGCAACAATCGCCTCAAATAATGATTTGGCATCCTTGAACTTGTTAAAGTTCAGGAGTTGATCATTTGTTTATTGTCATCATGAGCATACTCCTTGCCTTGATGTCATTCTTGTACTGGGCTTTCTCTTCAGCAGTAATAGGCTTTGTCTGCACTGTAGTCACAGATTTACCATCTTCAGTTGTTGTTGTGGTAGGAGGCTTGAATGAATTCCCTTCTTCTATGATCTCCCAGAGTGCATAGTCCTGCACTTGGAAAAATTGTTCAATTCTCAATCTCCACATATCGAATTCATTAGGCTTAAGCATAGGTAATTTTGTAGCAACATTGGTTGTGGTAGTCTCCATGTCCATCTTCTTCTAAATCAAATTCGTCTGGATCTTCTAATTCAAAGTATCAGAACCTGTCTCTGATACCACTTGACCGGATCTAAACACACTCCTTGTGTTAGATAGATACTTTGAGTAATATTAACTAGCACGCGGAATTTACTAGCTAACACTTAGAAGATTATTTGTATTTGTATGTATGAATGAATGAAACAGTGCATGAACCAAGAGACAATGTTTATCCAAAATGATTCAATATTATATTAATAATACGAGTGATCTTCTATCACTAGGGTTTACAACCTTGAATCTCTATCAATAATCGTTTCACTAATCGTACTTCTATTCGTACATAAACTTTAACCTAGGATATCCTTTTATAGACCAAGGACTCCTGTACAAGTAAATTAATATTCGTATAACTCTAATACTATAAGATATACACAATATCTTTTCCATACTTATCCTATTACACGTTTACAAAATCATAAGCAGTACTAACCATATATACTAGCAGTACTAACTGACTTAGTACTGTTAGTGTATTCTTCATCAGTTGTAACTTTTCCTCTGGCAGTACTAACTGTTTATGTTTAATTCCCAACACCTTTTAACAGTTTGTTGTGCATGTTTGAAAGTTGGTTTTGCACTTGAAACTGCTGGTTTAGTGTAAATAGTTTTAAATTGTCTGGCAGTACTAACTGCTGGTCGAGCAGTACTAATTGGTTTGAGGCCAGACTTCAATAAAAGTGCCCTAGGAGTCATTCTATTAGCATTAGGGTGAGTTTGAGACCTGTTTGAGTTCACGCTATGACTTATATTCCCAAAAACCCTATTGTTCCCTGTAACCATCTTTCTCCCATGATGGTTATGACAAAAAGCCCTAGGTGGTCAAAGCTACCACAAGTAAAACAAGCCTTCTTATACATGACAAAGTCACTCCCTAGTTGATGGGATTTGAGGTGATTCCAGTTCCTCTGGTTACCTCTTGGCTTGCCAGTGGACCTATACATCTCAGAATATCTAACTATTTTCCTAGCTGGTTTTACATTTGCTCTAGGTTCAACAGTTTCATCACTAACCACCTTAGGAACATTAGTTCCTTCTAACTTTACCACATCAGTTTTAGCTACAACCTGATCTTCATCATCAGATTCCCAGTCTTCAATGATGGGAGCATCTGAGTTCATATCAGTTGACACCTTGTCCTCAGTAAGAGAGGTGTCACTAGCACTCTCAAAAGGCTCATTTGGTTCTACAGGTTTGTTAGCAGTAACATTTTCTTTAGTTTTACAACCATATTCTAACTTAGGTTGTTGAAACTCAGTCAAACCAGTATGCTCTAGGTCAATTCGTGGGGGTGCAGGCACTCCTCTGTGAGGAGGTGGACATGTTTTATAGCTCAACCCAGACTTAGCCTTATTAACCATTTGACACTCTATAATTTTATTAACACCCTTTGATACATACTTCAAAGTGTCTACAGTTAATTGAATGTTTTCTTTTGCCTTTATGATTTTATCTATCTCAGCTTTAAGCAAACTAATCTCAGCATTTTTAAGAGTCAAGTTTCTGTTAAGAACAGCTATGTCCTCTGTAAAAACAGACTCATTGTTCTTATAATGCACAATTTGTTCCTCTAGGACTGCTAAACCTCTTTTATGATTAGACAAATTATAATTCGTTTGGTTTAATTCAATCCTCTGCTCATCATAGTGGTTCTTTAAAGTTTCATATTTGTAGGAATTAACCTTCTTGATTGTGTGGATCCATTCGGGTGGCCTTGGATCTTGAAAGATCAAGAAACCCATTTGAGTTAGTTGGTAGAGAGAAGTTTTAGAGAGAGAGGGAACTATGTGAAAATCTGTGAATTAGATTAATTGTGACAAGAGTTCCACCCTTCCCTTGTGTGGGAAGGGTTATATATATAGTCCTAATATTTGTGCCCCTAGTGGGCTGTGGAGTGAGCTGACAGTGGGGAAAGCCCCGACCCACTCCACGAATATATATTACTACACTAATAATACTGATAATACTAATACTACTAAACAAATATATATAAGCCTACGAGCTATATAAATGCTAATTAGATGCTCGGGGTGACCGAACCTTCATATGAATATTTATATTCCTAACAATCTCCCCCTAAGGGAGGTCACCCCGGAAATAATAACTTGAATTCTAGCATTTTGTCTTCTGAAGATGTCTTTATAGCTCGTAGTCTTTGATTCTTCAAAGTCTTGCATCTTTGTGCATTCAGCAGTGATCTTTTGATGACTGATCTGTAGTCTTGGATGATCTTTGAGAATTCTTCGAGTTTATCATCCAACATTTGTCTTCAAGTCATCTTCCAACAATATGTTTCAATGTGATGTGTTATTCTTTGAGTCGACATGCTCACACTATTTGGTGTCATGATCTTTAGCATCAGAGTTTGCAGAAGCCGTGTTAAAGGTCTTTTTAGGTTGATCATGACATTCTTGAATAACAATGATGATGTAGTGTGAACATGTGGTAGAGGATTGGCATCTTTTCTGCAACCAGCTACAACAGCAACCAGCTACAGCATTCCACAGCTACAACCGCAAACAGCTGCAACTGCAATCAGCATCAACCGCCAGATGTTCCTGCATACGACAGTTAGCAATAAAACGTCCGGTACTTACAGGTTCGGACTTCGAGATTGTTAACAGCATAGTGTGAAAACTCTCTCTAATCCTTACCAAGACCGTTCCTAATCGAAAACCCACAGAGGGCTTTTTAAGATCGAACCGTAGCACATCAGCGAGTAGGTGAGTCGCTGGAGATCACTCCACGACTGTAGACCGTTTGAAACTGCCGCGACCACTAAGCGTAATCCATAAAGAATTACCGAAGTGACCTGCTTTCAGGGCTGCTTGATGTTGACCCTGGCAGGAATTTCCATTCAATCATTGAGAATTACATTTGTAAATTCTCTCATAAATGTTCTGGCAGATTGCTAAGATCTGCGTAGGACTCTTAAGATTACACCTGGTGTCCTTAATGTTGAACACCCAGTGTAGAAATAATTTGTGTCCCTATGAGATCTTATTATGCATCTCGTGGCTCTAGACTCTAATGTGCGTTTTGATTTGGTGATCGGAGGCTGGAGAGGACTGCCACCTTTTCAATATCATCTAACTCGGAGTGAGAGAGACGATAGGAATGTATTGAACTCCGTGACAATTGAAACAAGAATCCTTTGAGGGACCTTGAGTGGCTAGGGAGGGTTGTGCAGCGTATCACTGGGTCCATGATACTTTGTCTTCAATGCCAGCAATCAACTAAGTGATTCTGACAGCATATGTATTGACCCGGTTTCTGCCTAAGTTGTAAGGAGGGCTATTTCTTTTCACCCTTTCTCTTTACAATTCTTTTTCATTCTTCAACCCCTTCAGTGCTTACCGAGACTTCATAACTAACACCTTGTTGGGTTTGTTCCAGTGTTAGCTCCATCTCAGTCGGCACTCTTCCCTAATTCACATTTCTCCTTTTTTTAATCATACCTAAGGACTTCTACACTAACTAGTGGATTGTCCCTGGGTAGATCCCTCCGGCTCTGGCGGGATCGTGGGAACTTGAGCCTAACCTAACCATCCTTATAACTCCATACATTAGTTAAAATGGTAGGTCTTTGGTATTCATCCACGATTGCCAAACCAAATCTTTGAAAAATCTCTCAAAGTGTTCATGATTCTGAAACACATATTTGTAAACACTTGAGAGTTTTATATTTTTCAAATGCTCCCCCTCAACATGTGCTCGGTTGATTGTTTTATAAATTTGCACATGTTAGGTAGAGCTCGCACTTTTTGAATTGATCAACTTTCAGTGAACATGACCGATTCGAGACACGCTTACATCACTAGTTAGACTAGCTTGAAATTATTACCCGGCCTGGTCAAGTCCACAGAAAGTTTCTCGAAACGGTACACTCTACTCAGACACATCCTTTTCGAGACACGCTTACATCACTGGTTAGACCAGCTTGAAATTATTACCCGGCCAGGATATGTCCTTTCGATTCATGACAGTATATGTTTCGTCAATTCATTTGTTAAGTCTGAGTCACGATCTCACAAGATGCATGCCAAATCCTTTGCTCCCCCTCAATAAGTGCATTGGTATACAAAAGAGTTTAACACTTACTGGAGAGCTTACTTTCACATCCAAAACATTTTGCTCCCCCTCAATATGTGCATTGATATACGAAAGAGTTTAGCACATATGGGAGAGCCTAACGTTTAAGTCCAAAACATCACATTTTCATCAGGTTTCATATTTAAATCACATTCTCTCCCCCGATCAAAAATTTCAAACCTTTTGAGATTTGTGATCCCAATTGATTTAAATAAGTTAGAAAATGTGGGAGAAAATGTGTCCGATTTTAATATATTCTGATGATGAGAACATACTGAACTCCCCCTTAATCTAAGAGGGAGTTTCACTGCTTATTTTGCACAACTTGTTAATTATGACACAAATGATATTGACCTTGTGCGCAGACAATGTAATCACCCGCTTTTCTGAGTTAGTAGTCAACATCAATTATCCATCCACCAACAAATCTTTCGCAAATGTCGTTGATCCCCACTTGGCGAGACCAAAATAGATGAATGGTGGTGGCGGTGAAGGTGGTGTTGTTGTTGTTGTTGCCGAAGTTGTTGTCGTGGTGAATTTCGAGCCAATCAATAGAATTTGAACGTCTGATTAAATGGTTAGAATGGGAACTGGCACATTCATTTTGGCAATGGAATCTGCATAAGAATATCAACACAGATATACATGCATACAGATACACTATTCCTCAATAGCTACCCTTCAGCAGCTTGCCACATTGTAATACCAAGTTCATCTAATAATCAAACCCTAATCAGGAACTACGTCAAACCACTATCTAGCATGAAGAGCAAATAGCAATCATGAACATGGCAATTCACACGAATTTCAATATTCAATTCAGGACCTTAGGAACATGATTCTATCATAATAGCAATCTATCTAAGCGAATCCTGAGAACATATGCACAATATCAACAACAATTAAGCAGCAGAGACAAACAACATTTGAAACTCATTCACTTAGTTCATACAAATGTCAGAGGAGTATTCAAAAACATCAAACACAATTGGTTTTCTAACTTCTTTTAGGTTTTGAGTCTTAAAGCATTTTGGGGATTATACGAGGATTCCAAAGTAACACAAATGAACCTTCTAGATACATAAAGCTAGGAAACTATAAGCAAATTGCACATAATGTCCTAAACTTTCTAGCAGCTAACACACTTGGTCATTTGATATATTTAAGCAAGATCCTCTTCAACTAATTCCCCATTAACTACAAAACCATTTCTAACAATTATGATTTAACCAATAAATCCGTTTGATGATATAAAATTTGAATTCACTCTCCCCCTCAATCAATGACCCGTATTCTAGTTGAACCTCAACTAAAATCACGCTTAACCCCACAACTCATCAAACAAGAACTGTCGTGAAGTTTTGTAGTCGTTGATTGAGTGACAGATTTTATGCATAATCCAAGTATAAACAAATTTCATACAACACATATTCACCAAGTGTCTCACAAATAATTTTCAGAAGAATCATAGAATGAAAACTATTTGTATGCAAAGAAGACTTCTCTTCTTTTTCAAGAAATGATGCACTGAAACGTACATCAAATCAGGAAACATGGATATAAAGTAATCCATGCCCAGGTGAACATCACCCTGTTGGAGGAACAGCCGTCTTTTTGGCGACGTGCTTTCCCCAGATTGAAGCGCGGGTTGCTATCTAAAGTAATAGCAAGCCATTTTAGACATGTTTTAATCCTCCATTTTAACTTCTGCTCGAGCTTCATTTAAAGACCCGTGCCATTATTGAATGACATTTCTAAGTCCGTAAATGTTATCGATAAACAGAAGACATGCCTAGGTGAAACTATTTTTGGTATTTTCTATTTTTCAATTTTTATGGTTTTTCTGGTTTTACGTATCTCTATTTACAATTAGCAAGATTTTCTATATATCTATTTACAAGATGGTATAAGATACGAACAAGTATATATATACAAGGATACGAACCAGAAACCATTACTCCTCAGCATTCTGAATCTTCTCCGCATTCATCACTTGACTTGCTGAAGAGCAATGTGAGCACTTTCAATCAGGGAATGATTCTGGCTCAACACTCTCCCCTAATTAGTGCTCTCCCCCAATCTGACAACCTCTGACGATCACCCATAATAGGAAGAAGACTTTGGATGAACGCCCGAAATATGAAGAAGTCTTTTGATAACCAAATGCATGCCGTCTTTAATCTTCTAACACTCCCGTCCTAGAGTGACTCCGTCAAAAACATTAGGCAACTTTTCGGTAGTTTAAGTTGAGTCTCAACTGAAATCTAGCTTAACCTCACAACTCATCAAACAAGAACTGTCATGAGGTTAAGTTAACATCAAGTTGGACCTAACCTTACACTACGGAACAACTTGAACCTAACTTAACTCCACAACTCATCAAACAAGAACTGTCATGGGATTAAGTTAAATATCAAGTTGTAAGAAAAGAGCTCAACATTCTTGACTGTGGAGAAGACTGTAGACTCGACCTTCTTCAAGATTGCCCAATGTGGAGGAACAGAATACCAATCAACTTTATCTCACCAAATGCCTTCCAGTAACCTTACATATATCCCATCAGCCCGCAGCATACACATGAGAAGATAACTCCCAACAGAGAATGTAGAGTAGACTGACGACTCGACCTTCTTCAGTCTTTAGTATAACACCAAAGTAACAAGTTGAACCACTGATCATCTATAGTATGTATCCATCCTTGGATATTAAGCCCTGATCACGTGAACCTGTTGTGCGTCCTTGATGTACACATTCTCTCTCCCCTGATGGTTACGATTAATCAGCCCATGACGTAACAGTGAAACGTAAATACCAAGGTAACAAGTTGAACCACTGATCATCTCTGCGGTTATCAATACCGGAATATATGATTAAGCCCGATCACGTGAACCTGTTGTGCGTCCTTGGTGTACACATTTCTCTCCCCCATGATGGTTACGATTAATCGGAATCATCATCATGATGTGTACATGTAGCCTGATGACGTGTACTTGAAGCATTGACTGGAAACCCATTGTTGCTGATTATACCAACCCGTGAGACTTTGTCGATTAGCATTCCATGACCATGTTCTTCAACACCTTGATAGACGGAAGAAGTAGTGTTGGAGAAACATGGTTTGCACGACTCCTGAACTGACGTATTCAGGAGTCGTATGACCATTTCTCAATCATCAACCAACATGTAGATTAATATTCACCCTTTCCCCCCCTCAAAAATTGCATATGCCTGTCAACTGCAATTTTTGGTTGAATACGTGAATAACAATATACTCCAATATGCGCCGATCCACTTGAAGACTGAATAAGCACGGAAAGAGCATGAATCTTGTTGATGAGAATGGCCATAAATAAGAAGACTCCTCTTCTTTTGAAGATAAAGTGCACTCAAGCGTACACTTTTCTTTTCTTTGAAGAACGAGGCCTGAACTGATGTATTCAGACGTCATATGATGAAGAACGAGGCTTGAACTGCTGTGTTCAAACGTCATATGATGAAGAACGAGGCCTGCACTGACTTGTACAGACGTCATTATGTTGAAGAACGAGGCCTGCACTGACTTGTACAGACGTCATATCTCTCTCTTTACTTCTTCTCTCATCTAACTCGTTACCAACCCCATTATCATACTGTCGGCTTGATGTCGTGACCACTGATGGAGAAAAACCCAATATGATGAACTTGATACTGAAGTAATATAACCCGAACTTGTGACTTAAACTTGTACTAATGCGTGACAAAGAGCGGTGTAGAGACTTCGTGCAACATCGAATCCCTAAGTACTCTATACTCTTCAACCAACCAACCATCAAGTATAAGACGCACATCACCTCTTGGATATCCACAACTTCGTGTGACACTGAGCACTTCAACGTGACTCCTTAAAGTGATAGTTATTTTGTAATAGAGAGAAAGACAAAATAACTAGATATCCAAGTCCTCGTCATTGTATTGAAAGCTCGAACAAGGATCTCGAAGAATCTTCATCCAACCTCCCCGATATCTTCAGATGCTAAGTACACTCACCCATGAAATTTCACTTCAGCCTCAAATAAATAATAATGAATTAACGTCGTAGTCACTTCTTGTGGTTAATGCCCAAATCTAGCCCTTTATGATGCTTTAACTGAACTTTGATAATGGTTTTAACCCGATCATGGTTAAGAGCGCATAGTCCATCATCACGGGATTTTACAAATCTAAGATTTAAACCGAGAAATAAGTTCTTTCTCGGGATTTTACAAAATCAAGAAGAAACCGTGAGGCAGTAACAGATTGAATGTGGCATGACTGATTTTGATTTAGGTGAACATCAGTTTGGGTAAAGAATATCTTGTGAGGATTACAGATCATATCACAACTTTTAAAACCTTTGGCCAACTAACCAACCTTGAACATAGATTAGTGACCACTCGATGAAGAGAACCCGATATACCAATACTGAAAACTGAAGTAGAAGACCCCAAATTTGTTACTTAAGCTTGCACTAATGTTGGAAGAACGGTGTAGAGAATTAATGCTCCAAGCAAATCTCTAAGAGCTCCATACCCAACCAAAGTATGAGACATTAACACCTCTTGCGATTATCGACAACGTCAAGGACGTGTGACACTGAGTACTCCAATAACTCTTAAGTGATAGTTACCCCAACTGCTGGTAACTAGATAACCCAAGTCTTCAACTTAAATTTTGAGCACGAGCAAGTTATCGTTGAAGGTCATGCATCCAACCAACCCCGACTTCAAGATAAAATAAGTAGACGCCTTCGTGAAATTCAACTTCAATCACAAATAAAGAATACCTGATTAACTTCGTGATCATCTTGTGCTGTTGACTAGCCAAAAAGAGAAGAAACATGCGCTAATTCTTAGAAGTGCCCATGACTCATAGTCAGTCCTATCAAACAAAGCTGTCTGACCCAGCTACTTGGATATTGTCAGATTCAGTGCATGGAATAGTTGTCGTACTGTGTACAGGATTTTACAGTTCTTGAGATTTATTCGAGAAATAAATTCAAGAACAAACTGCACAACAGTAAGTAACAAACTGCTGAAATCTTAGGCAAACTGCTGAAATCGTAGGCAATTAGCTAAGACCTTAACCACTGAAACTGGAACCGCTAAAATTCACATCGCTGGAGATGGAACCACTAGGAAACTCGCGCTAATTCTCCCCCTCAAAAAGGGTATGTAATGACCTTTTTGCCAAAGTTAAGATTCTGTGATGATCGTGAATACGACAGGCACAAAACATGGAAAGAGACAAACGAAACAACTGCAACTAAGAAGGTGATTCAGACTCTCTTGTAGTAACCCCTTGCTTTCGTCATCATCAATGGTTTAGTAGATTTACAATTCATTGAAGCTCGTAATATGCCAAAACCGCTTGATGAAATGCATATGACTTTAAAGTGAGCAAAAGGTTAAAACATGTCTCCAAACAAAGCACCTCTTGTCTTTAAGCATGACTACCTCTTGAGAAGATCTTGAACAACAATTCCATTAGGAGCTTGAGAAACAACAATCACTTGATGAAGCTTGATAAAGAACAAGTCCGCGACTTAAACTTGCACTAAATTATGATTTAGAACCTATATTGAGCACAACAACGTAACTCCTTTAAATATAGGTAGTGATATATACCCAACCTTCCATCCTTAATTGTATATATACACTTCATGAACATCCAAGTCTAATCACCTTAAATTGCAAATTGTGATTTAGAACCTATATTGAGCACAACAACGTAACTCCTTTAAATATAGGTAGTGATATATACCCAACCTTCCATCCTTTATTGTATATATCCACTTCTTGAACATCCAGGTCTAATCACCTTAAATAAGCTTGAGCAAGGGTCATCAAACATCATGCATCCATCCACCCCGAGATGTTTGTGACACTAAGTACACCAACCCGTGAATTAACAAACCAACCAAGTTACCATAATTTCCCAATTCCTGCTGATCTTGAAGCACAAACTTATCCCGAAAAATTAGTCACACCCCGTAAATTTCATTATGTCTAAATCCAAGTCCAGCCAATATGTCCAAAATTAATTTCACGGGATTTTACAGCTTCTTGAGATTTAAACCGAGAAATCGAATCTTTCGCGGGATTTTCTAAAATCTACAGGAGAAACCGTGAAATCAACCTGAATACCCAAGAGTGAGGTGCAATACCAATTTTCGAAATTCAAGTCACAGAAGTCAAATCACAACATGATCAAATTGCAACAGGCCAAGTCACAGATTGTCAAATTGCACCAAGTCAGATTGCAATCAACCAAATCACAATAAGTCGAATCGCAAGTGTTAACTCGCAACGTCATATCGTAACTGGTCAAATAGCAATCCGACAAGTCGCAATAAGTCAAACACGCAACTTGACAGATTACAATTAATCACATTGCAATTTGTCGACTGTAACTCATATCGTAAACATCAAATTGCAGGCTCACTCAAGTCGTAGGTACAAATAGAACAATGCTGACGAATCCCCACCTCTGTAATCCCGATGACATTCATAAACTCAAGTACAAGCCGAGACATGTGTATACTCGTGAAGTTTTAAAACAACCAAGGTGCCACTCATCTTGCAAAAATTGTACCAAAAAATTAATTCAATGTATTGAAAATACATTTGAATAATTCCATTTCAACTCAGTCAAAATTAAGTTTAAGCAACTTAACTTATTTTCTCATACCATTCGCTGCAATCTAAGCACATTGGATGTTGATTCAATACACCAGCCCAATAGTCAAATAAACCAAACTCGGCCCAATCCGGATAGACACATTTGCAGCCCATTTCATGTTAAATTTTCGGATCCTACAACCACTTAATCTCAACCCAAAACACTATGTTTGTTATACTTGTCAGCCCAAGTTAAAATTGGATCCGACCCAATTCTAATTCATCATCCACGATGGGCTCGGTTAACAAAACATTTTAATCCACACATACCCTAATCACCCGGGTATAAAATCCACTCAATCCCTAATTCCATTCTTTAGTTAACTCAAACCCTAATCTCACTTCCCATAACACATCCGCCCCCATTCATCATCTTAACTCTAAAAAAAATTCGTCCCTGATTTATCTTAACTCTAAACCAGTTACTACAAACAACCGATACACACCCAATGCCTCACATCATCATCTTCAATTAATAACCAATCTTAATCCTAAGCAAACCACCGTACCATGATCTTAGTGTCAATTGAAGATCAATCCGAGTCGAGAAAGTATGCGAATGGTCTCAAGACCCATTTGAGAGTTAAGGTAGGTGTTTTAAATAGTATGACTGTTTATTACTTTGAACGAATCAAAGATAAGATAATAACATAAATGTTATTAGTCTTTCTTGAATTTCGGATATATATGAAGCTTAGCTTCGAAAATAGATCGATGAAGATGTTGGTATGGATCTAAAAAAATCTTAGATATCTCATACGAGATACTATATACCACAAGACTGAGATCTATTATTAGTTAATTTTTATTTTTTTTCTTTTTCGTGTTTAGATCCTTAAAAATCTAAGAGCTATTGTTCCACACGGTAAAGAAAAGAAAAGAATCTGAGGTCTTCATCGATTTAATTTCTTTCATGCTCGTTGTTGCCTAAGCCGAATGAAGAGTGAAATAAGACCTCGGTTGTTTTGTAAGAATAGGCGGTTAGGATGGGCTGTGAATAAGAACCGGTTGTATACACCGAATGAGTTGTGTTGTGATAAGTTGTGGTAGTTTCGAGTGGATTCGGATTTGTTTTTGATTGATCATGTTGATTGTGTTAATTGTTAATGTGTCAGTTGTTGTAATTTGTGTAGATTAAGAATGGATATGAATTTGTTTTTGTGTTGTTGTTTTGTTTCTGGTTTTTATCTTTTTATCCCCTTCAATTGACAAACCGCGACTTCGTATATACACAAACCGAGTCTGTGGTAAAACAGACAAACCGAGTCGACAATATATACACAAACCGAGTTCATGGTAAAACAGACAAACCGAGTCTACTTTATGAACACAAACCGAGTTCGTGGTTAAGAGGACAAACCGAGTACATGACAGTATGGACAAACCGAGTCCAGGACAAACCGCATCTGGGACAAACCGAGTCCAGGATAAATTGCAAGTTTGACCGGTCAAACCTGTCACTTTCGTACCTTCCTTAAAATCTGGATCTGTGTTTTTCACTATCAAGACAAACCGCATTCAAGAACCACCTTCTTAATCACTAGCAGTACCCAAGAACATCATTTACAACACCACATTTAACAACAACACTGGACCGCAAATTACACAAAAGAACAAGTATTATCATTGCAGTTCAAGTCGCGGCATTAACTGAAACACCACAAGCAGTAAAACCATAGGCATTTAGCCCACGTACCAAGCGAAGCAACACAAACTCTTAACAGTCAAACCAAAGATCTAACAAAAACTTATGACAACAAAATTACTCTTGAATACTTTTCTCGTCAAACACAAGCCACAAGATAGCCAAGATTTTCATGATGTTACATAAAAGAACTTTAATCTTTGAACCAAGACAAAACCCACGCTTAGGAAAAATAACCACATGCAAAGAGCAACCCAATCGGATACCAACAAACCCAAATCCAGTTAATAGCCCAACATGTAAGTTTCAAGTATTAAAGATCAAATATAAAATCAGCACATGTTGACCGAATCATTCTTAAAAGCAAAGTTAACAATAAAACTTTAGATTCGAACAAAGAAATGAGCAAGGCAGTTAGAGAAAAAAAAATGGTACGACCAACACAAAAACATTAATACCGACACACAATCAATTCGGATCTAACCATGGCTCTTGATACCAATTGTAGGAATTAACCTTCTTGATTGTGTGGATCCATTCGGGTGGCCTTGGATCTTGAAAGATCAAGAAACCCATTTGAGTTAGTTGGTAGAGAGAAGTTTTAGAGAGAGAGGGAACTATGTGAAAATCTGTGAATTAGATTAATTGTGACAAGAGTTCCACCCTTCCCTTGTGTGGGAAGGGTTATATATATAGTCCTAATATTTGTGCCCCTAGTGGGCTGTGGAGTGAGCTGACAGTGGGGAAAGCCCCGACCCACTCCACGAATATATATTACTACACTAATAATACTGATAATACTAATACTACTAAACAAATATATATAAGCCTACGAGCTATATAAATGCTAATTAGATGCTCGGGGTGACCGAGCCTTCATATGAATATTTATATTCCTAACAATATTCTTTAAGAGCAGTACAATTTTTAGAACAACTTTTAGCTGAGAGTACCTCTGAGTCAGAGAAGGCCATAAGAGCCATCTCAGCTGGTGCTTCCTCTTCATCTGCCATGAAGCTCCAGTCGTAACCTAGACCATCAATAGCTACCATAGCCTTTGAAGATGTCTCTGGCTCTTCCACTGCCTTTGGCATGCTTCCATAACCCCTATTCTTGCTTTCCTGTTGCCTGGGTCTTCTACACTCTCTTGAAAAATGCCCCAACTTGTGACAGTTATAGCATTCTACCTTAGATTTATCAAAACCAGCAGTATCATTACAACTGATGTTGATTACTTGCCAGTTCTTTGATAGAATTTCTTAGCCCTCATGCTAAGAAGTGAAATCTGAGATCCATCTCTTCCAAGTCATCATCATTAATCTCATGTAGATCTTCATGTGTCAGCATTGACCCGTCATTCTGGCTGGTCAGGAATGCACGATAGGTAGTATCATTCAGGATACCAGTATTACTGGTTGATGAGCTAGCAGTACTAACACTAGGGTTAGCAGTGCTAACTCCTACAGACACTTTCACCTCATCTGGACTTGAATTACTGGGAGATGACACAAAAGCCATGTTCCCAGTGCTTGAACTAGCACCTCTAGCTTTCTTCATATCCTGTTCAACATTCTTGAAATTGTTGTATAGATCATTGAGGCTCATAGTGTCAATATCTGGCTTATTCTTCCAAACCACCACATGCATAGCCCATTAAGCAGGTAAACTCCTCAAGAACTTGGAGTTCAGATCTTCCTGAGGGATGTCAACGCCAAGCACAGCAAGTTGGCTGACAATCTTTTGCAACCTGTTAAACATATGATCTAAAGACTCATTACTGGAGGCACTAAAGTTTTCAAAGTTCTGCTTCAGTAGAGTCTTTTGGGTCTTCTTGGTGGCTTCATTACCACCATACCGAGTAGTGATTGCTTCAAACAAGGACTTTGCATCCTTGTATTTGCTGAAGTTTAGGAGCTGATCATTGGGGATGGTCATCATCAGCAAGCTCCTAGCTTTGAAATCGTTTTTCATTTGCAGCTTCTCTTCTGCAGTCACTGGAGAGGTATTCACAACAGTCTTTTCTTCACCATTGACTGTTGTTACAGATTTTGAAGGTTTAAAAGAGTTTCTTTCTTCAATGATCTCCCAGAGTGCATAGTCCTGCACTTGGAAGTACTATTCGATTCGAAGCCTCCACATCTCAAAGTCGTTTTGCTTCAGCATAGGCAACTTAGCAGCCATGTTGGTCTGTGTGTTTTCCATGTGCATTATCTTCAAAAAGAGTTCTTCTTCTAAATCAAAGTATCGGCCTGGCTCTAATACCACTTGAGAGGATCAAACAGTGAGGATGTAACTCCTTTATAATGTGTTTAGGATACTTTGAGGTTATATTATCAAGTATGCGGAATCCACTTGACAATACTTAGAAGATTTTGTTTTGCTGTAACAGTAACACAATATGAATAATGAACACAGTAAATAACTTCAAACGATTCAATATTATTCAGGAATAATACGAGTGATCTCAATATCACTAGGGTTACAAAAGCCTTGAATCTTCATAAAAACTTATATCAAAAAGTTCACTTTTTATGATATAACCTAGGACCTCCTTTTATAGACACAAGGAGTCTTTTATAAGATAAGTATCTACCCGTATAATTCTAACTAATTGTGATATACAAACAATCTTTACCATACTTATCTTTTACATGTTTCCTAAAACCTTATCATGCAGTAGTACCTTCTTTAATTTACTAGCAGTACTAACTTGACAGTTTGTACTGTTAGTTGTTCTTCAGCAGTCTTCAGTATTACACTAGCAGTTTGTACTATTAGTGTAATCTTCCAGCAGTACTAATCTTCAATCATTTAATTCCCAACAGAATAGTTTGTCAAGTGTTGTTGTTGTAGGATCTTTAGTTTGTTCATTCGTGTGTAATGGATCCTTCAACACGTCATCAAACACATCATCATCATCATCTATGTCCGAAGCATCAAATCCTCCGAGACCTGGAGGTATAACTCCTTTCCAATATGTCATGTCAGTCCAAAAGTCATTATCAACATCTACAACTTCTTTGTGAGTTTCATCCCCAACGGCTTCATCGTCCATGTTCACATCTTCATATTCGTCTGTTTGTTGTTGCGAACTGGATCTGTGTTTTTGTTGTTGTTGAGGTGAAGCTTGTTTGTGTGTTGAGAAGGTTGTAGTTTTTGTGGTTCTTTGTCTTTTAGCGCTTATCTCCCCCTGATGACATCAAATAATCCTGATATTTAGTGTCAATTTCCCCCTAATATGCTCGTTATTTTATTGTTTTATAAGGATATATACTTTGATTTCTTTATATTTCGTTTCCAGGTTGTATATGAGAATAGGAGCAAAAGAGATGTGAAATTGGAAAAGTACTTAATATAATACACACTTTAGTATGCTAGCTTTGAAGAAGTTACAGCGTAGCTCCACTCTCCACTTACGCCGTAACTAAGGATTTATACACGAAGAACAAGTCAATGCAAATCAAGGATTACGGCGTAACTACCACAAGAGATTACACCGTAACAATTTAAAGACTTAGAAGAATTTCGTTACTATGAAGGTTACGCCGTAACCTATGTAAGAGGTTACGGCGTAGAAATTACACAGAATGTTGATTGAAGTGATTGAAGAGATTACGGCGTAACCAACAAGAAGATTATGACGTAATTGTTAACCTAAGAAGATTACGGTGTAACTACCCATCAAGTTACGCCATAAATATTACTAAACAGATAAGATCGTTTGAAGATACACTAGTTACGGCGTAACCGTAACTAGAGGTTACGCTGTAGCTTTGTCGGGCCTATAAATACAAACCCTATTTTCTGCATTTTACACATCTTTCAAACCACAAAAAGTCAGAGAACGAAGTAGGGTTCCACAAGGACGATCCCCAGCAGCATATAGAGCATTTTCCAAGGGAGAGATCACAACATAACATCAATAAGTTTTAGCGATTTATATTCATTTTACATTTACGATTCCAAGTCTTTCATTGCCATGCAAAACATTGAATCTTCTGTACTTTTCAATATGATCGGCTAAGCACCTTTGGTGCTAGCCTAGTTATGATTCCTTTATTGTTTTGATTATGTTATCGTTCTTTTATTATTGCTTCTAGTGTGTGCATGCTTTGTTTTTCGTAAGATCCTCTAGCTTCGGTAGTTTTGAAGGATGGTTGTACTTATTACACTAGGAGAATTGACCATAGGACCCTAGAGTAGTAGGTAGCGAGGGTTGGTAAGAATTGACCATAGGACTACCAATTCCTTGTGTGCGAATTTACCAAAGGATCACCTTCTGTGTTGGATGAACTTAAGAAGTTAGATGTGTGGTCTAAGATCCGAGAGGCCGGATCACACAAAGAATAAATCTAGTATGTAGCGGCACTTAATGACTTAAACTAGTCTACCTGCAAGCTTTGATAATCACTTAGGATCAGACCTATGATATCTGAGTAGGATTCTAGGGATATAGGCTAGACGAATTGACCAAAGGAGTCTAGTGAATCTTATGCCCCACTTGAAGCAATAGGAAGCTTAATTAGAGAACATAGTCATTGCATCATAGGATGAATAGCTAGGCTAGTACATTTTCTCCCTATTGCATTCAACTCAATTTACTTTCAACATTTCATTTTTGTTAATAAGTTTAATTAATCAAACTACTCAAAATCCCTTTTAAAACGTGACATAGACTTAAGTTAGAATCCACACGAATAGCTCTTGGGACGACCTCGGCTTTACTGATTACTACACTACACGCGACCGGGTACATGGCACATGAGTGCATAAGGTAGACCATAGGTAGACGAGAAAACTATAAATATTAAAACATGGTCAGAAATCCTGCATCAAGTTTTTTGCGCCACTGCCGGGGAGCTATACTAGGATTTTTATTTTAGTTTTCAATTTTTTGTTTAATTTTTGTTTTTCTTACATCTTTCTTTAAGTTTCAGGAAAAATGGCAGTTGTGGACATTGATACGCTTACCCTCAAGGAGTACCTAGCTATGACTCGAGAAGAGCAAGGGTCGGGGCTTGTGAGGCCGGTTATAGGAGCTGATGTTCACTTCGAGATTAAGAATCAATTCATGAGGGAGTTGCGTGAAAAACCCTTCTCTTGAAACAAGACTGAAGATGCTTATGAGCATGTGGAACATGTCTTGTATATCGTATGCCTCTTCAACATCCCTGGTGTTTCTCATAATGCTATCATGCTTCGAGTGTTTCTGATGACACTCACGGGAGCTGCTAAAAGATGGGTTGATAGGTTGCCCGCTGGAGTCATCAACACATGGGACCCCTTAAAAGAAAATTCATCCAACAATATTGCCCTTCCTCGAAGACGGCAAAACAACTAGAGGAGATCCATAATTTTAGACAGGAAGCTGGCGAGACGTTATACCAACCTTGGGATAGTTATAATGATCTTCTCTATAAATGCCCTACTCATGACCTTAACAATCAGTAGAAGGTCAAAATATTCTACAAGGGTCTTAACATAGCAACAAGACAGATGCTTGATTCTCAGGGGCCGATCCCTGGGTTGACTCTTGTTCAAGCCCTTGACGCTATTCAAGACATGGCAGACCACTGGAAAAAGTGGCATGATGGAGCCAATAGCAGAAGCATGGGCGAAAGTTTGGATGGTATCGCGGCTATTACTAACACACTTGAAAGTCTTGGCAGGGATATGAAGAAGCTAAAAGAGAATTTGCATGCTATACAAGTAGGATGCGAGACCTGCGAAGGAGCTCGCCTAGCCAAGGACTGCCTATTGAAAGAAGAGGTCAAATATGATGAGGCTAGCAGACCATTCCAAGGATACGGGGGGAACGGAGCTAAGTACCGCGTAGGACCTCCAGGATATTATACTAGGATCGACAACAGGCCCCTGTACGAAGCCAAGAAGCCCAGCGTCGAAGAATTGGTCAATAAACACATTGAGGATTCTTGTGAAGATTGTTGTAAGCTCATCTAGGATTAATAATAACAAAGATTAACAATATACGCAGCAAATTAAACAACACATCAATTGTTATTGTAACAAGGTTTCTTCATCTTCCTCTTCATCATCATCATAATTATACAATTACAACTAATAGCCCCAATACTACTTGATCAAGTGTAGTACGGTTACTCAACAGTAACAGGGATCAAGGAAAACCTTGATTACCTTGAGGCTAAACTAAACACAACCTAGGCATTTTACATAAAACCATACGCCTGGTATACACACACATTTACTAGTGTTTTACATCTTGACACACTTAAACCTAAGACCCTGTATCTCTTTATATAATAGACACTTAGGGTTTACAAAGACTTCTAACATTATGCATTTTAAGCCCTTGTAGTTTCATTCTTCTTAATTCCTTCATCTTTCATATGTTTTGTGTTATCGACTCAAATATACGACCCAAAAATCTTCCCCTAGATGATAATGACAAAACCCATATAAGCACGAACTTCCCCTGAAGTTAATATATATGAAAGAAACAGAATTCCCCTTAATCCATGCTATACCACCAAGGATCTTCAAGTTGCAAAGCTTCTATGTACTTCTTCCCCTTTTTGTCATAATCCACTAGGAGACTCTAATTAAATTCAACTTTGATCTTCAACAACCATAAACCACTATCGTACTTCTAATCTAGCCTTCCAGCAACTCAAATTACCCTCCATGACGCACCTTAAGATAAATGAACTTGAGCAGTAGAAAGTTAAACTAGCAGTACTAGTTTGTGAACTAGCAGTGCTAACTTTAGGGTTAGCAGTACTAACTCCAAAATTAGTATTAACCTCCTCAGTACTACTTGTGCTTGGAGATGACACAAAAGCCATATTCTGAGAACTTGAGCTTGATCCTGCAGGCCTTTTCACCTCTTGTTCTACAATCTTGAAATTGTTTTAGAGATCATCAAAACTCATAGTGTCTAGATCAGGCTTGTTTCTCTAGACTACTACATGAGTTTTCCACTCAGCAGGTAGACTTCTCAAGAATTTTAAATTGAGATCTTCTTGAGAAATCTCTACACCCAAAACAGCCAGTTGGCTCACAATCTTCTAAAGCTTATTAAAGATAAAATCAAGAGACTCAGTGCTTGAGGTACTAAAATTCTCATACATCTGTTTAAGAAGAGTCTTCTGTGTCTTCTTAGTTGTTTCATTGCCTCCAAACCTTGTTGTTATAGCGTCAAACAAGGTCTTTGCATCCTTTTGCTTGCTAAAAGTCAACAGTTGTTCATAGGTGAGAGCCATTAGCAACATACTTCTAGCTTTTACATCATTCTTTTTCTGAAGCTTCTCTTCTCCAGTAACAGAACCTGATACAGTTGGGGAACCACCTTCATTTGTTGATGGTTTGATTGTAGGTTTGAATGAGTTTCCATTCTCTATGATGTCCCATAGAGCATAATCCTGCACTTGAAAGTATTGCTCAATTCTGAGCCTCCACATCTCATAGTCACCCTGCTTTAGAATAGGCAGTTTAGCAGTGGTAGTGGTCTGAGTAGTTTCAAGATCCATTGCTTTAGTGAAAGTAGATAATTCTTCTGGTATGTTTCTACTAGATCAAAGTTTCAGAACCTAAGTTCTGATACCAATTTTAAAGATCATTGTAAGCTCATCTAGGATTAATAATAACAAAGATTAACAATATACGCAGCGGATTAAACAAAACATCAATTTTTATTGTAACAAGGTTTCTTCGTCATCTTCATCATCATAACAATACAATTACAACTAATAGCCCCAATACTACTTGATCAAGTGTAGTACGGTTACTCAACAGTAACAGGGATCAAGGAAAACCTTGATTACCTTGAGGCTAAACTAAACACAACCTAGGAATTTTACACAAAACTATACGCCTGGTATACACACACATTTACTTGTGTTTTACATCTTGACACACTTAAACCTAAGACCCTGTATCTCTTTATATAATAGAGACACCTAGGGTTTACAAATACTTCTAACATTATGCATTTTAAGCCCTTGTAGTTTCATTCTTCTTAAGTCCTTTATCTTTCATATGTTTTGTCTTATCAACTCAAATATACGACCCAACAATTCTTCCAAGAAGAATGACTAATTCAAGGAATGGATGAACAAAGTGAAGGAAGACACATACATGAATTTGCGCAATTAAGATGCGGCAATCAGAAACTTAGAAACTCAAGTTGGGCAACTTGCTAAGGATTTTGAAGCTAAGGAAGTCGAAGCTGCAGTAGATGCATGCAAGGCCGTTTTCACGCTAGATGAACAGGTCGAAGTTCAACCTATTTTTGGGGTTACTAATGAGTTTTGTGGAATCAACTACTTGCTGGAAAATGAAGACAGTAAGAAGGAAGGATGTTTACCCTGCCAACTGCCTGAAAAGGAGCTTAATACTGGAAACTTTCTGCTACCCTGCGCTATTGGTAACCTTAATATGCATGCTTTAGCTGATCTAGGTGCTAGTGTTAATCTCATTTCTTTTTCATTGTTTGAGCTTTTAAAACTAACCAATCTTTAAGAAACAACGATGATGATTGAAAAGGCTGATACAACGAGAACATTACCTAAAGGGACTATTGATAACGCGTTAATTAAAATTGGTAAATTCCTTTTCCCGCCGACTTTGTGGTTATTGATATGGCTCGGCATCAACATAATAACGTAATTTTAGGAAGACCAATTTTAGCAACATCTCATGCACATATTAAGGTATTTGAAAAGCAGATTTCTTTGGAAGTAGGAGGGGACCGAATAAATTTTGATATGAATGAATTTTTGAACCTTTACCCTGCATCTTCCAAAGGGATCCGCACGATTAATATTCCTGATGAATCTTTATACCTCCTTAGGATAGATTCCGATCTGTTCTCTTATGATTCGCCTTTATGTTTGAAATATGAATCTAATGAAAATGGAGGAAAAGATTTTGGAAATTTTAAGCATGAACAGGTTAGGCATGATCTGATTATGGATATAATTGTGGAAGATAGAACACCAGCTTTGACAAATCATTATTGCAATCCAGTAAAAATGGTAAAAGAGGAAGCTGCACAAGCTTGGCCATCTTGTAACTCTTTTCGTAACAAATGTAATAGGGGAGAATATGGAGAATTAGAAGGAAACCAAAGAGCCCAGTTGGAATGGACGTGTTTCCATGGGTTAGAAAGACGCGATATTGAGTTCGAGAATTTATCTTTTCAAGAATGGTATAAAGTTAGGTATGTGAACGCTATTATTAACGAAATTTTGATTAAAAGATTCCAGCGCGACTACGACAGATATCGTCTTGACCAAGATGAATTACTTGAGGAGTATTCAACTACAAACGAGAGGGAAGATAGTTCAGAAAAACTTACAAGTGATAATGGTCCCAGTGCAAGGAGGAAAGGGATGAAGAGTTTGGGGGACGGAGCTTGACATTTAATGAGTGGCTTAAGAATCAGTTCGGTACTTCAAAGGTAGATAAAATGGTCAAGAAAAAGGTTTTTATTGAATGGATGATCGACTGCTATCCGAGCGGATCGGATACAGCTGAAAATGACCATGTAATCAAGGACAATTTGGACACCACCTTAGGCGGTGGTTAACCATCTTTGACCACGGCATTTGAGTCTAACTTAAAGACTAGTTAAATAAACAAAAGTGCTCTTTCGGGAGAAAACCCGAATTATGCTTTTTCTTTTTCATTTTATTAGAATAGTTGGGTTTGGTGTGTTTGTGTTCTTATTTTGCAGGAATTGGAGCAAGGAGGATTGCCTAAAGCTTGCTATACACGGAACCAGTCTGAAAAATCCATTCTGTGCAAAATTTACGGCGTAACCAAATTCCATGGTTACGCCATAACCTTCCTCCGATATCGGATGACTCCCAGGTTTAAACAATTATGGCGTAACTCAGGAATGAGTTTACGCCGTAACCTGTCCTGTATCCAAATTTAATTTTTAATCTTACACACCATAACCTTGTATTAGTTTTAAATGAACTTTGTGGGTGTGTTCCCTGTAAACCCTCACGAGACTTCACTAGTCCACTCGGGACATCGAGTGGTTTAAAAGGCTTGTTGCATACGCTAAAGGCAATCGTGATTCCTACGAACGTGAGTTAGGTTTTTATTTGTTTTTATTTTTCCTTTTTATTTTAGAATTATCCTTGTTGGTAGTGTCGTAATTTCAGGGAATTGAAGTTTGCTCATGGAGAAAAGATGAAGGCACGCATGTTCTACGTGACCCTTATTTCATTTTGGAGCAAATTTCAGGAAAGATCTCGTTGCAATTCTACTTTTACCTCATCTTTATTTCATGTTTAGTATAAAAGGGACTTTGTACATTTCAAGTGGAGGGGGGGGGGACGGGAGTAGAATTATAAATTGAACTTGTTTGCCCTTATTTTCTAGTTTATTTTGAAAAATTGTGCCATTTTTAAAAATTTGACGTGTTTTTCTCAACTTAACTAGAATAGACATTAGCCGGGCACACTATAATCCTTGATTTCCATGGTGAGATTTAGCCTTTCCATTTAACCTTATTTACCTCAAATCCACCAAATAGTGAGTGTGCCGATAGTATGTAAACTTTAGAACTTGGCCTTTACATCATATCGAGACCATAGATGAGTATCGTGTTGAGTTAGCTTGATACATTTGGAAGAGACAATTCGAGAAGGCAATATTTTAGGATTAACACCCAAATAGCCATATGTGTATATAATTGTGTGTGTTTATCGATTAGTCACCTCGACTCTTCAACCCCCGTGTTAAAACTGTTGGGAATTAAAGCTTCCAGAGATACTACTGCTCATATGATTAAGACTGCTCTAAGGAATTACAACTGCTCAGGTGCTCAAAAGGAAAATACTCTAAGTGTTTTACTGCTGCTAATGAAGATATTAAGACTGCTGGTGTATTTTACTACTGCTGGAACAAGTTACAACTGCTGCTGAACTTGAAGGAAAATACTCTAAGTAGTTAATGCTGCTAGAAGAAACGTTAGTACTGCTAGTACTAACTTACTACTGCTGAAGAATTAAAGCTGCCAGAGTTATTATTACTGCTGCTAGAGTGTTTAGTTAATATTGCTTAAGAGATAAACTTGTATAGACGGTTAGATAATTATAGAAAAGATTTGATAAAGATTTATCTTGTATAGAAAGTTATTGTAAGCCAACAAGGACTCCTTAGTCTATAAAAGGAGGTCCTAGGGCATTGAGATAGATACGTATTTTTCATATAGCTTCAAGGTTGTAAACCCTAATACTAGGAGAGTATTCGTATTATTCATCAATAATATTGAGGCTATTTTGTTTGTTAATCTTGTGTTTACAATTGTTTACTATTACATTACAAGTTCTTCTTAAGATTAAAGTCTAGACTCCACATAGACTTTAATATACTCAAAGACAGTTTTGACATAGTTGTGTTAGATTTATTTAACATAACTAAACCTTTGCAAGCTAAGGGATTCGATCAAGAGCATTACTGGGATCAACAAGTGGTATCAGAGCTTGTTGTTCTAGAAGCTGTGATCAACTCTAAGAAGAATATGTTTAAACATACAAGGTTTTACTGAAAAAGATGGATCAAGACTCTACTCATATGGTTGCTGCATCAAAGGTTCCAATGCTCAAGGCTGGTGAGTATGAGATCTGGAGAATGCGAATTCAGCAGTACATCCAAATGCTTGATTTCCAACTCTGGGATGTCATTGAGAATGGAAACGAACCACCAAAAACAACAAAATTTGCAGAAGGTGTTATTATAATGGTGCCTCTTACAACTGCTGAGGAAAAAGCTCAAAAAAGATTGGAAGTTAAAGCAAGGAGTACTTTGATGGTGGTTATTCCTAATGAACATCAGTTGAAGTTCAACTCCATTAAAGATGCCAAGTCTCTAATGGAAGCTATTTAAAAGAGGTTTAGAGGTAATGTAGTTAAAAAGAAGATAAGGAATAATCTCTTCAAACAGCGGTATGAAAACTTCTCTGCTCAATATTCTATGGTGTTGGATCAAACCTTTGATCGACTTCATAAGCTTATAAGTCAACTAGAGATTTTGTGTGAGTAAATCTCTCAGGATGATATGAATCACAAGTTTTTGAGAAGCTTGTCCTCTGAATGGAAAACACATGTTGTTGTGTGGACAAACAAACCTGATCTTGACACAATGAGCATGGATGATCTTTACAATAATTTGAAGGTGTATGAACCAGAGGTCAAAGGATCATCTAGCTCAAATACAAACTCACAGAATATGGCATTCATGTCCTCTGCTAGTAACAGCACTAGCAGTACCAATGAAGCAGTTACTACTACTCATGGAGTTACTACTGCTAGCACTCAAGTGACTGCTACTAACTCAACAAATGTTGACAACTTGAGTGATGATGTGATTTGTGCTTTCTTGGCTAGTAAACCTAATAGTCCTCAACTGATTAATGATGATCTGGAACAAATTCATCCAGATGAGTTGGAAGAGATGGATTTAAGATGGCAGATGGCTATGTTGACAATGAGAGCTAGGAGATTCTTAAAGAAAACTGGAAGGAAGCTGACAGTCAGTGGGAGTGATAACATTGGCTTTGATAAGTCCAAGGTGGAATGCTATAACTGTCATAAAAGGGGACACTTTGCAAGAGAGTGTAGGGCACCAAGGAGTCAAGACCACAAGAATAGAGAAAGCTCAAGGAGAACTGTGCCTGTAGAAACAAGTAATTCCATAGCTTTGGTATCTTGTAATGGTTTGGGTGGCTATTATTAGAGTAACCAGGCTACAGAAGGACCGAACTATGCATTGATGGCTTATTCATCTTCAAGCTCAAGTTCTGACTCTGAGGTATCTAATGATTCTGGTTGTTCTTATAAACCTTTTTTAGATAATGTTGAGTCACTTAAAGCTTAGAATAATAAACTGATAGAAGATTTAAGAAAGTCTGAATTGCAGTGTTTAGCCTATCAATTAGGATTAGAGTCAGTGGAGAAAAGACTTGAATTCTTTAAAACAAATGAGTCTGAGAATATAGAAAAGATTAATGCTTTAAGGAGTGAAATTTATGTAAGAGATGAACTTATTGAAGAGCTTAGAAGAAGAATTGAAGTCGTTAAAAAGGAAAAAGATGCAGTTCAGAAGGAAAAAGAAAGTATTCAGCTTACAGTTAATAAGTATGAACATGAATCTAAAAGTGTGAACAAGATTATAGATTGTCAGATTGTTGACAAATGTAGGAAATTTAGTTGTTTAGGCTATAATAATGTTCCCCATCCCATTACAAGAAAGTTTTTGCCTCCAATAAAGGATTTATCTTTTACTGGTCTAGAAGAGTTTAAGGAACTTGTAGTTGAGATGACTAAGGTAGAAGAGTCTAAGACAGATAGGAGGACTGATGCCCCAATCATTGAAGATTGGGTGTCAGATGATGAAAATGAGGTAGTTTCTAAACCTAAGGTTGAAAGAAAAAATGTTAGGGCTAGTGTTGAAAAGGTTAAGTCTGTCAAACCTAATTTACAAGATCAAAATACCAAGAACACTGTCAATCAAGTTGAGCAACCTAGGGTGCACACTAACAGGCCTAGAGGGAACCAAAGAAATTGGAATGGTATGATGTCTCAAAGATTAGGAAGTCAGCTTGAGATGTTTAATAAGGCTTGTTATTTCTATGGCAGTTTTGAACACTTGCTGTATGATTGTCATTACTATCAAAAACCTGTTAGGAACTATGCTAAGAAGGTGAATCACCAATGTTTTTCTAAAAATACTCACCCCAATGCTAAAAGAAATATGGTTCCAAGAGCAATACAAATGAAATCTGGACAACTATCAGTTAATACTTCTAAGCAAAATGTTTCCAAAACAACAGTATTAACTAATACTGCTAGACAAGTTGGTACTGCTCACACAAAACCAATAGTGAATGATGCTAAATCATTGTCAAATTTTTCAAAAATAGCACATTCAATTGTAAAAAGGCCCATTCAAAAGAATACAATTGTTAATACTGCAGGGCCAAAAGCAGTAGTTACTACAACTAAGCCAAAAGCAGTGACTGATACTGTTTGGGGAAATCACTTTTATGTTGTTAAGGCCTCAACTTGTTGGGTTTGGAAACCAAAAGTTAAAGTTTTAGACCATGTTTCCAAACACAACAGTGCATCAATAGTGTTAATGAAATTTGATTATGTTGATGCACAAGGCAGATCCAAGTCAGTAATGGCTTGGATCCCCAAGAGAAACTGATTTTCTTAGTTTATGTGTAGGGCAATCCACAGGTGGAATTACAAGATCAAGGAGTCATTGATAGTGGATGCTCAAGGCACATGACAGGAAACATGTCCTATCTTACTGATTATGAAGAAATTGATGGAGTATATGCTGCCATTGGAGGTAACTCTAAAGGAGGGAAAATCACAGGAAAAGCTACTATAGGAACTTGTAAACTTGATTTTGAGAATGTGTATTTTGTCAAAGAGCTAAATGCAATCTCTTTAGTGTCTCACAAATGTGTGACAAAAATAACAGTGTTCTCTTTAATGACACTGAATGAATTGTCTTGTCTCCTGTCTTCAAGTTAACTGATGAAAGTCAACTTTTGCTTAAAGTTCCTAGAAGAGAAAATATATATAGTGTTGATTTAGAGAACATGGTTCCTAAAGGAGGCCTAACTTGTCTCTTTGCAAAAGCCACATCTGATGAGTCAAAACTTTGGCATAGAAGGCTTGGGCACTTAAATTTCAAAACAATGAATAAACTGGTTAAGGAAAATATTGTAAGAGGATTACCTTCAAAAGTTTTTGAAAATGATGAAACATGTGGTGCTTGTCAGAAGGGAAAGCAACATAGAGCCTCTTGTAAGACCAAAACTGTGAACTCAATAAGTCAGCCTTTACATATGTTGCACATGGATTTATTTGGACCAACATTTGTGACCGGATCTACACACACTCCTTGTGTTAGATGTGATACTAAGAATTTTACTTAGTCTAGCACGCGGAATTTACTAGCTAGCACTTAGAAGACTTTATGTGTTTGTGTTTTGTATAATTTGAATGTAACAATGAATGAACACAGAATGATGAACTTCAACGATTCAATATTATTGAAACAATAATACGAGTGATCTCCTATCACTAGGGTTTACAACCTTGAATCTATATCAAGTAATTCGCACTTCTATATATCTGTATCGTGTCGTGTATCTAAACCTTAACCTAGGCAATCCTTCTATAGACCAAGGATTCCTTTACAAGATAACTATCAACTAAAACGTATAAGATATACACAATATCTTTTCCATAATTATCTATTACGTAAATTATAAACAGTACTAACTTCTTCACTCAGCAGTCCTAACTGCTTATGTCTTCAAAACTCTTCAGCAGTCTTAACTTCCATCTTCAATAGTCCTAACTGTTATCTTCAACAGTTCTAACTGCTATAGCTTAATTTCCTAACAATCCTCCCCTAAACTTATGATTTCTATCCAAATCACTAAGTTTCTTCAAATTAAGCTTAACTGCTTATATGAATAAAATTCTTTCAAACATCTATCAAGCAAATCTCTTAGATCTAGCTTTCACTTTTTCTGCAAGGTTGAATATCTTTGTCACCAACATATCAGCCATCTCAGATTCTTCATTAGCTTCTAGTCTAACACATGCCATCATTGTCAAAACACCTGGTCTGAGTGGATAATCTTTTTCAACCAGCATATAGATCTCTATTCCATCCTTGGTAGACACTCTGTGTACTCCACACGTTCCAAATAACTTCCATGTAAAGTCCATGACTTGTGCTTGAAATCTCCATATTGACTCTCCACCATCTGGTTCATAAATTCTCTTCAGTTGTACCCATAATTCTTTATCTTTATCTTCAATAGGATCTTTATCTCTGAATTTTTCTTTCACTAAGCTCCATAGTTGATTAAGATCTTCTCTGTCAAAACCTTTGAGAAAATCTTCAAACAACTTGTACCTTTCAAAAATATTTTCAAGACTGATTATCTTCCATCCTTTCATTCTTCCATCAGTGAACACTTCCCAGTTAATGATTAGATGTTTTACTTGTAAAGGTTTAATATAAGAAGATTCTGGAACAATCATCATCATACTTCTGATCTTCTCATTTGTTAACCCTTCTTCTTCAGACTTTTGTTTCTTTGCAACATCTGATTCCATAGTTTCTGATTCTGTCTTCTTACCTGTTTTGAAACCTCTTCTTGGAGTATTCAGAATAGCATAAGTTTCATAGAATTCCCTTTCAATTATGGCATAAGATTTTCCCTTGAAGTCATTCATAGTGTAATTTGCTGAGTTCTTCAAATAATGCTTCATAGACTCAACTTGTTCCTTCTTTGTTGGCAACTTTATCTTGTATCCTGACTTCTGCCTTTCTCTTATCCTCTGAATCAGATCTTCCCATGTTGCTACTCCATTCTTTTTGAGTATGAATTCTTTAAGCTCCTCTGTCTTTTCTTCTTCATTCAACTGTTTGTCTTTGAGAACCATTGAATCTTGAGCTCTTACAATCACATCAGAATCCAACAAATATTGTAGCTGTTCATTGAACTCCTCTTGATTTACTTCTTTTGATCTTTTTCTTTCCATAAATTCAGCTATATTTCGTACATCATCAGTAGCCATTTTTCTTGCAAATTCCTCATCTTGAGCAATCTGAGATTGTTTAGCTTCTTCATTAGCCAAATCTTCTTCTATCATTTGCCTTGCAACTTCTGCATCATGATCTATCTGATCTTGAGTTTTTGGTTTCAATCTCTTAAGCCTTTCAAGTTCTTGAGCAGCAACAACTTCTTCAGATGTCATTGGCTTCTTCCCTTTATCTGCTCTTCTTCTTTCATAAACTGGCTCATCAGAAGTTTCATCAGTTGGAACTGCTTGATGTTCTGTCTCAGCAGTTGGAACTGTTTCATGCTCTATCTCAGCAGTCTGAACTGCTTCAACATTTGGAACTGCTTGATGTGTCTCAGCTGTTTCTTCTTGAACATATCCAGAACCTGAACCAATATCTGCAACATTACCAAAACCTTCATCTTGTTCTGAACCTTTATCATGACTCCCCTGAGAATCTGATCAATCCTTATCTTTACCAAATTTCCTCCCCTGTTTGGAAGAATTTTCATCATCCCCTTCTGAACCATCTGAATCATCATCAGAAGAAGAATCATCATCCAATATCACTTTTACCCTTTTCTTCTTTAACTGATCTTCAAGCTTCTTCACCCTTTTAGTTAGCTTGGTGTAGACTTTGGAAAACATTGCTTTATGAGATTTCAGCTCCTCATTGCTCTTCTTAAGCTCCTCCTCCAAGGTCTTTACTCTGTCAACTAACTTGGTACATATTTCCATCAATTCAGTTTGTGAAGAGCTACCCTCATCACTTCTAGCTGTGTTACCTGCTAGGAGAGGTGAATCTTTGGGTAAGGATCTAGTCACAACCCTAGTTAGACTAGGTTTAGACCTTCTCCAATAAGTGATAGGTGGTGGTTGAGTTGTTTCAAGTTCTTGAGTGGATGTGTGATGGGGATCAGTTGGAACTGCTGAACCTTCACCCAACTCAGTTTGAAGCATTTGAGGAAACAATGGAACTGGTTCCCCTTGAAAAAGCCTACTAGCCATAGCCATATTTTGAAAAACCTTTGATTGAAGGCTAGGCGTAGCAAAAGTTTCTGTTGGTGTTGTAAGCAAATATTTCTTTTTATTCAAAAGAGTTTGAACGAATCTTGGATACATTAGAAACTTTGTTTTACTGTCAACATTTGATGCCATACCCTCAAAAATAAACTTTGAAAAGTTGAAAACTCTGTTTGTAGACAAGCAAATAAGAGCAATAGCAATATTGCTACTGAACTGCTCCCAATCAGTCTTTTTAGGACTTAAACAACATAAAAGAGTATGTATCAAAAATCTCCATTGAGGTGAAAAACATCCTTTTTGAAAAGTCAATTTATTTTCAGATGTATCATACCCCATTTTAGAAAGTTCTTCCCAAATTTCAGTATTTAGCATAGTGTCGATACCATCTGAGTCATTTAATCTAAGATGTCTCCTAAGTATAGACTCGGTAACAACAAACTTAACGCCATCTACTTCAGTATGAATTTCTAAGTCTCCATCATCACTTGTCAAGACAGATGAATTCTGCCAGAACTGTGTGATGTGCGAGACATAAAGAGTAGGAGAAACAGTTAGAGCATACCTTATGTGAGAGTGGTTGAGAAAGTCCACAATCTCATAAAACTTTGGCCCATCTCCTTGCTCTGTTTTCTCTAAAAACGCAACCTGGTTGTGACGCTTAAAAAATTCCAATCCAGCCATTCTTAATGATGAAAAATGAAAGATTATAGCAATACAATGATCTTGTAAATTGGAATTGAGGTTTATGCAGTCGCTTGGGGTTTATAGATACTGTTTAGGGTTTTGCGAAATATGTGTTTGAGATAAATTATCTTTAGAAAGAGAATAAATAATTTTATTGTAAAAAAATAATTATCATCTATAAAAATCCCTATAAGTATCTTAAGAATAACGGTTTTACCCCAACGGCTAGAAAATTAATTACTTATAGATTTTTACAACGGCTAGTTGAGCCGTCCTAATGTTGTACTAACCGTACCAACTGTTGGAAAAATTTTGTTGATCCGTACGAAATTTTTGAAATAAATTTTAAAATACCATGGCTCAAACATAGTTTTTAGCAAACTATCAGCTTTCAACGGATTTGATATGTCTTTACCAATAGATGTTTGCTTTGGACTAGCCAACTCTTCACACTTAGATATGGTGAGCTGATAAACATACATTTTTTGATAAATTGTCAACCATCAACGGATTTGATTAGTCTTTACCAGAAACCGTTTGCTCTGGACTAGTTGGTTCTTATGTGGATAAGACATGGTGAACCAATTACCATTTGTTGTATGCAAAGATCACATACTAATCTCCAGAACACCATTTAGCCCAAAACATCAAGCATTCATAATCCCTTGGTGTTTTCTCTCCAATCCTGCAATTGTTAGTCCAAAAACAAAGAAACAAGATACAAAGAACTTGTCTCACAATATAAAAACATATGACTAACAATGCATATAACAAGAAAAATTTAATTTCCTTGTGGAACCCAAGCCAAAACAGACTTAGGCTTTCCTCTAGCATCAACATAATTCATTCTTTTCAAAACAGTCTTAGCACCATTGGGTTTAATAGGTTTCCAAACCCAACATGCTGATGCATTCACTCCATTACCCATGTTTCCCTTAGCAGTGTTTTTATTCATACCAGTACCAATTACTCTGCTAGCAGTTGGAACTGCTGGCTTGGTAGTTGTCACCTTTGGTTTCCAAACTTGATTTTTTACAACTGCTTTGTGATGAAAGTGTCTATTAACAGTTTTTGGTGCTAGTTTGGAAAACATTTTGCACCTTGAACTGTTGGCCTTGGGTGAATTCTTCTCATAGGTCTGACAGTCTGAATTGTTGGTCTAGCAGTTTGAACTGCTTTGGGTCCAGACCTTAAAAGAACTGATCTAGGTATCATTCTATCATTCCTAAGAAAAGATTGAGGTCTTGCTATGCTCAACCTATGATTTGTATATCCAGATATCCATTTATCACAATAATCTGCAAGATGGTCAAAGCTACCACAAGAGAAACAAGCTTTTCTATAGCAAACAAAATCCTCCCCTAATTGGTGAGATTTGATGTCATTCCAATTCCTTTGGTTACCTCTTGGCTTGTTTGTGGTTCTATACATTTCTGCATACCTAACTGTTGGTCTAAAAGGTTTGGCATTTGATCTAGGCCTAACAGTCTCAGGTTTAACCATCTTTGGAACTTTTGGTTCCTCCACTTTAGCACTAACAGGCTTAACTACAGCCTGATCATCCTCATCATCAGAAGTCCATTCCTCAATAGTTGGAGCATCTGAGTACTTAACTGAGGACCTATCAGAAGACACCTTGTCCTCAGATAGTGATTTATCACTTGCACTTTCATACACAGGTTTATCAACTACATCCTTCTTGGGTTGAGGACCATAGTTAAGCACAGGTAATTGAAATTCAGGGAGTCCTGTGTGTTTTAAGTCTACACCTGGGGTGTTGGAATTCCTCTATAGGGAGGTGGAACTGACTTATATCCTAGGCCTGACTTAGCTTTATTAAGAATCTGACTCTCAATTATCTTTTGAACACCTTTTGATGTGTATTCTAGTATGTCTACTGTAACACCCCAACCCGACAAGGGTAAAAGTATCACATTAATGGTTTCATATCAGATCAAACAAAGCATACTTTCAAAAGTAATACAAAGATTCTCAAAGGTTACAAATGAAATATTGAATACACAAGGT